>JAHZNE010005500.1:0-15074 GCA_027744055.1 Callyntrura sp. NNG-2020
GCAATTGATTACGCTCCCTTATTTTAATCCTAATGTCATTGGATAACCACTTTGGGTAATTAGACTTTACAACACACGTACGCGCTGGGGCATGTTTATCTAAAATAGCTACAACATGTTTTTCAAAAAACATGTTATATTACCAGTTACATGTAAAATTTGCAAAAGTACGATGCATAGGAAGGACGTCAAAACAAAAATGAACTTCCCGAACAACTTTTGTTTTAATTTTGAATGAAATCCAAGTATATTTGTACATTCTAAAGCAGAGAAAGCATTAAGGACACATTAGAGCTGGAAAAAATTTCACTACAAATTCAAATGTGTATTTTCAAAGACTACATAATACGCCTTGAGTTTCCACATTTATACAATGTAATTAATTACCTCTACATTAGCATATTTATGTTGCAGCGTAAACAGTTATTTCGTTCCGTCTGTTGCTTATATGCTCTACATTTAACAGTATGCTTTACATGTGCGCACCTTTTGTCTGTGTAATTAAATTAAAACAAACTACATTATCCTTAATTTTTAAGGAAAAAATCCACCTTTTCATTGTTGTAATATATGCTATACAGTCATCAATGTTTATATGTGTATATGTTTATGCACAGTGCACTGCACAATGTACGGATTCTGTTGCCGTGGCCTTGCATTTATCTTATCTGATGCTTGCTTTTCTGCCGCCTATTTTAAATATTGCCGTATTAATGAACTCGAGCATTCCAATGATTTGACAATTAATCCTGACTATATTACATTCCAGTAGTGAGTACTATAGTGTAATGGATATAGTTTAGTAGTATTAGTACATCCTCCCAGTTCACTGTAAAAACGATTTTAGTTTGACGATTTAAGTGGATGGCAAATCTGTTTAATTTATAAATACTGCTTGTATAATGGCAAACTTTCTCTTGGTTTCGTGTTTCAGCCTAAAGAAGGGATATACTCCCTGGCTACTAGCGAATGAAACACATGAGAATAATGAACGAGCCAAGAGGGCTTACGAATCTCTGTTAACGGTGACTGTTCGGCCGCCCCCTGACAGCGAAGAATACG
Organism: Callyntrura sp. NNG-2020; assembly: GCA_027744055.1. NCBI lineage: Eukaryota > Metazoa > Arthropoda > Collembola > Entomobryomorpha > Paronellidae > Callyntrura > Callyntrura sp. NNG-2020. The sequence goes on from JAHZNE010005500.1 coordinate 1,063, forward strand.
AAAAATTTGACAAGGAAGTGAAGGATCTTGCTCTGACAAAGTTCAACTTTTCGTTTGGAGATGAGCCGGTGAATCCGTTTGTAACCGCTTTTTATGATGCCGTCATTTTATACGCAACGGCATTAAATGAGACGTTAGAAGCAGGCGGTTCAATATCTAACGGTACAGATATCACACAGCGAATGTGGAACAAAACTTTTCAAGGTTCGATATGATTTTTCTTCTATTTTTATTAAAATGTAGTAAGTATACGTCAGATATCAGGTATATATAAAGGTATATAGGTATACAGTTTTAAATACATACAGCCATGGGCGTAACAACCGGGGGGACAGAAGGGACAAGTTCCCCCATGATTTTACACTTTAACACTAGAGGGTGGGGAGTGTAATACATTACAGGATAGGGCTGCCCCCTATAGTCTACGACTGTTGGGACGCCTATGCACCACAGCGCTTAGCAGTCGCTAACTTGACAAAAAACTCTGTCGATACAGTGTATATATAATTATAGAAAAGTGAATCTTTTAATCCTAAGCGCACTCGAAGTTTATACGTGTTATTTCTGGTAAGTTTGACAAAGAGAAAGGCAACATTTTGCTGTTCTGCTCCTAAAGCTAGCAAAAGGTACTTACATCCACATTTAAAGGAAACGACGTTTTTGTGTGAACTTTAAATACTTCACAAGGCAAGCCTGGCATGCGAGGAAAGAAATTCGTGCTTTCTTTTGAAGATTTAACGTAGACAACTTTTCCCTCGTTGTTCACTACTTGCTTTACCTAAATCAGTTTTGCAAAAATACTCAATTGAAGTAGATGTTAAACGAGCATGCATGATGTAATCCACAGTTTTTCCTGTATTTTATTGGATTTCTGCGAAATTCCTGTAGTGGTAGAGGTAAGGACTCTACTTTTAATCGCAATACACTCATGAACAATGCATACACTTAAACTTCGTTGATTCGTTCAGTTATCACACATAATAAATGGTACGTTGAACTCAAGGTAAATAGATTGTGTATAATAGATTGTATTCAACTAAAATCTGTTACATAATGTACATTGAAATCCGTAATTAATTGTGGAAATTACATTTCCTTTCGAGAGAGGAGGATTTTGGAACTCGCCTGCTAACTGACATTGATCGATACACTTTTATCTGTACTCCTCGACGCCATGCCCCAAAACAAGTAATGGTAACGGTGTATCATTTAATATTAGGTTAGGTCAAAACTCACAACAGAACTATGTTTTGGCCAGGGAAAACTACAAATAAACATTTTATATTGTAGAAATATTGTTCCCATCGAAAATCTGAAAATCGTTGTTTTACGTATGTGCACGCTGTTAAAGGGGACCGAAGTATTTGGAAACGAAGTAGTAAACAAATTCAACATGTCACCTACACAAGCGTATTCATTCACGGAGTACATAATATGCATAATAAAATGCAACACTGCCAGAGAAAAAAGCAGAAAAGTCGCAACTCCATTTGTTTCAGCGTTATACCCCACAACCCGTCATAAACAGTCAACATAAAGTCTAACAGCCTCTGAAAGATACGAATACGAAGATAAGAATGTGATGGCAAGATCCAGTTGTGCGTTTACAAATCCAATAAGAAAGGGCACAAATCTAAAACGATAATTCGCCACAGTAGGAGAAGCATTTGCAATAAACTCGTCGTAGTTCCGTAGACTTCATGTTATCGTGTTTATAAGGTATGCAGCTCTTATTATTTGATTTTGGCTACACACAGTAAAACCGAATGTTTCTCCTGCTGCGAAGATACACAGTTGTTGGCTTCATAACACTGCTGCTGTACTGCTTCAATAGAAAGTATAACAGGAAACTGATTTTCTCAAATTAAGCGGCAAAAGGCGACTCACTCACTGTGGACCGTAAGCGGAACTTCACAGTTTCATATTCCCGTCACTATCCTGTAAATTAGCTCCTTTTCTGGAATGTTTCCAGCAGATTGACACAAACAAGTCACACATACCTGATGGAAATTGTTATAAAATGAAATAACCCTATTATGAACAAGAATTACGTCTAATTAAAGTGGTAGCAATGTGAAGATCCTATCCAAGTCAACTTTTAACCTTTATTTTGCTCCCCATTTCACACAATACGACTGCGATTTCTGACCAAAAACGGGGCTGAGGAGGAAACAAAATTATGTTTACAATCTTTTATGCAATAACTAAAAGATGTATCTCTGACTGACTGTGTGAATGTTTCAGGTTGATTAGGTATCCTACGACTCGTAACGAGATATAAGTAATACTACACTTTAGAATAGAAAGGTTCCTTCGTAGCATACGTTTGCACGATCCGTTACTAAAGACGCAGTCAGCTATGAGCTACGAGGAGAAAGTCGTACGACGAGCTTTTTCGTGTCTTTATTAAATATTGAATTGTACCTTGTACCTTGTAGTTGTCCTTGCATGCTCCAGCGAACGTGAATTCAGTTTTATTGGATATGTTTCTATTAATCATGAATGTTTCCCCAGAGGGGCGTACAAATACACATCACTTAAATATTATTACTTAACCTGTTTGTTTTATATAATCGAAAACACTTTCTCCAATCTGGGAAAGGATGGCGTGCGTTATAAATCCATGTTATTTCCTTGCCTTTTTCGTAGGACAGAAAGTTATGCAAAATAACAGGGCCAATTTTCTGTATCAAAGATTCAATTAAGTTACTTCATGCGGTTCTAAATGATTACTTATCTAGCTACTCTGCTACCTCTTCTGTTAACAGGGATTACTGGAAATGTTAGCATTGACAAAAATGGGGACCGGAATGCAGACTACTCCTTACTTGATATGGACCCGGTTACTGGAGAATTTAGAGTAAGTGCTTTCTTCCATCTCTCCCTTCTATTTACTATAGGTAATTACATCAACTCGGGTGCGCGAACAACTTATTAGCATCCCTTAATGGAATGCCAAGAGGGTAAACGTAATTTGTAATATTCTTGGAGAGGTCGATTTTCCACTTTAATTTGCTTCACTGTGCTGCTCTGCTGACGCTGCCCTCGCTTCTCTCTTCATTTTTGGAAGTTACGAGAAATATAATATGGGAAACTTGATAACCGTTAAATCGATAGCGTATAACCATTCTCAAATAGCAATTTAGTAGTTAAATCACTTTGTTTGATAACAAAAAGATCATTACGAAGCCATTATAGTTTTTACTATCATTTTATTGGTTACATTGAATATACGGTGTATTGATGATTGATCCAAAGTTTATGCCTTCTACAGATTTTCTAATTATTATCATTTGCCAGGTGGTTTCCTATTACTCCGGGAAAGATAAGGAGATATCCGATGTCAAAAACGTTCAGATTCACTGGCCCGGGGGAAGGAACAAGCATCCACCGGACACTCCTAAATGTGGCTTCGATGGACATGGTTGTCCAAGTAAGTTGTAGTACTCTTTTCACTGTTAAAATTGAAATGACTGCCTATTCTCCCTATTCATTCCGTTTTCCGAGTTTATGGTCGTCTTGTCAAATGCTGGGCAGAACAAAAAAATTATGTTTCCACGGAAGCTTCCTGCTGATACCAGCGACAAAATATTATAGCATCTAATAAAAACGTCAATAGCTAAACCGTAAAAAAATTTTATGACAAGATGTCTTACGTTTTCATGGCCACTTAATGGCCAATAAATTTTTAGATGTGTCATTGAACCGAAACAATTTTTCAGAGGATGGTCTGTTGTGTGTGAGGGAGATACCGACGAATCGTACATGTTAATGGCATGTCGCATTTAAATTAACTGAATACGCAGATTTAGCGACAGGAGTTGCACAGACACATGATACTGTAGATACCCAGAGGATACATAAAACTGAATGTTAAAGCACAGCATGTGAAATGCCCTTTTTGTAGCTGTAGAACTCACATTTAAACTCGTCCTAGTCAATGATCGAGTTTAATGTATGCAATGAAATATATACCCTGCTGGTTTATGAATATTTAAAATGTTTAACGAGCAGAGCACTTCCACCGGTGAAACGAGATAGAGCGCGCCAACTGGGATGAAGACATGACGACATGTTGTCATTTTCACGTCACTTAACTTAAAACCCCTTTGTTTTTATTTTTTTCAGCGATGCCGAAGTACGTTATAGTTGTGATCGCACTCAGTTCTGCTTTGGTTATCATGCTGATCAGCTTATTTTTCATTTACCGGTAAGTACTGTAAATATACATTTCGAAAGTTTTATACATGTACATTTATAAGTGTAAATAGGTATGTATGTTTAATTGCGTAATGCTCACTCCTGCTTTGCCAATAAATTTCTCTTCGGGAAACATAACCTGCATTTTATGGAGGATGAAAGCAGTCATAATAACTTTGCGTCATAAAATCTGCAACGTTGAAACAAAAATTACGATTCAGGGAAACATCTCTCAAGGGTTGTACAAATTAAGAACAAGAAACTTCTTGTCATCATAATGTGATAAAAGGACATGTTAACATTAAGTACAAACCATAATCTTGCTGATTGTTTATTTACCTCAAATGTTGTTTCCCGGTCCCTGATTGAACTACCTATTGAAATAAACTTTTATCACCAGCGTAGATATAGGCACTTGACAACTGATAACTGATGAAGGTTCTTCAAACGCTTTCAGTTACACACTGCATGTTAAAATACATCCAATTATTCCATTCCCAGAGAATGTTCTGGCAGATCAAAGTGGAATTACGGAAACACCGTTCACCCACCGAAAAGCTTCCGTACTAGAATTGTCAAAAAATCCAAACGCCTACTCATTTTTATATTTCCTGTATTTATGGTACTGCATCATAAAATCGTACTATACGTTGTAATTTGCATATAAAGCCAAAGAAAAACACAATATGACCATGGGTATTCTTGCCTAACCCGTTTCATATGTTGTTACCCAGAAATTGATGGGGGACATTGCAACATCGTTGGCAAACAGTGACAAACACACAATGAGAAATAATCAACAACATATTATGGTGACGGAATTTTGATGTATGTGTTAATAATGAGATTATGTATAGTCAGTGCAATGCCTGTCGTAACAGCCGTCTACAACCAAGCTTTTCTACTATAAGTGTATTACGAATGACAAGGTCTAAACCGTTACGGGGTTCGAATGCTGGGTTCCCTTTATAGCCTATAATACTTCGCATTAGTGTATTTTGCTATAAAGGGAGTAACGGTTGTAACAAGTCAGAAACACGATATTGTTATTACGACAATGATAGAAATATAGTTGTCATTTTCCTTGTCATAGCAAAAAATAACATCGTACGTGCTTTACTTCCTCAAATTCGGTTTGCTCATGTTCCGTAATATTATTATGCCATGAAATGCTTCACTCTATTCGTGAAATGAAATTATTCAAACGAACCATATCATTTTCAGTCTTTCATTTCCCCTTCATTTGTCTGTCCTGACGACGGTAAAATTCATCCAGGAGGAGTACGTAGCTCAAGAACTATTATTACCTCCCTGCCAATCACCGTATGTCGTACTACTTGTTGAAAAGCGGGCTACATTCATCATCATAAAAAGATTTTCCAAACTGATAACATGCTCCATAGGAATATAATGGAATGATAATAATTTTATTGGAAGCTATTAAGTTTGTTACTCCGCTTTCACTTTCCAGGGAATTTTAACGGAAACCCTTGATTGATGCTCAGAGGCAGGCAGGCCCGGCGTGAAAACAATTAAGGATATCCTGCATTAGTACCACGCAACACCCTGTTCACAGTTTGTTACACCAGCATATATTATGGCACACAAACCGCGGACATATACTCTATGAATCACGCACTCTCAGCTAGAAACTTTACACACGCGATATAATAGATGTGCTACCTATCTCCCTCTTCTTTTGCGCATTTAAATCCTACACCAGTCTAATATAAAACACAGAAAAGGGATCGGGCTGACTCTCCGTTTTAAATTCATTTGCTTTAGATACAATTTTCACTGCTGGCACAAATGCACGGCATTTTCTCAGTATCCACACTTACCGTCACAGAACGGAACAAAACATACGCAATGAAGAAAATCACAGAGAAATGCTCCTTTCTAAAAAGGGCTTATGTACCTGTAATTTACGCAAAATTTAACGCTGCCTGTGATGATAAACAATATCTAGAATAGGAATAGTTAGTAACTGTATATACTATCTATAATCATGGTAACAAGTACATTGTAAGATGTATACTTTTGAAAATATTGAATACATCCTATACTAAACAAAACATTATAGGTTTAGTGCTAGGTCATTCATTCTGTTAGTTATCATGTGGCACTTTCTCTTCCCAGTTCAACCATTCTTGTAGAAAGTACAGGTTACAGCCAAACAAAAAATAAAAGAAAAAACGATAGAATAGTTAGCTCGACCAAAAAATAGGTGCTTACGTTCGTGGTAGGTAGTTGGTATATGCGTCGTGTATGCGTATGGATCAATATGTCTTTGGTAAGCACATTGAGTGAGTTCAGGAGAAAGTGAGTATAGCAGGGTATCATGATAAAGAAAGAAAGAAAGATGTGTGAGTCGCACCCAATCTCCTTTCCTCTGTTGTGCGATTTTGTTGGTTTACTATTACTCTGTATATAGATAATATTGTCTATACAAAAAAACCAATTTGTAGCTGGACTCCGCTTAAAAGAACCACATGAGGAGCTGGAGAAAGTGAGATATAGGTTGTCTCCTAACAGACTCATCATCCTATAACCTATCGGAAAGTTAGAAAGCTGCTTTCCGCTCCGCAAAGCTGAGGGTAATATGATATCGTTACAGATTGCTAGGAACAAAAATATAACTGACCAGCGGCATGATAGCTAACGCGAAAAAAAAAGGAAATTGGGAATCAATTTTATCAGGACAGTGGGAAAACACCTAGTATAGCAGCATGATAATCTTCCACGCCACCCCACCAATTTCCCCGTTGACCCATGCTGTATCCAGAGGATATTACAGAACATCAAGTATAACGATGTCAGAGGTTAAGGAGGATCTCATAGTTTCTTTTATTATGCACATGCCTGAACAAAGTCGCTCTTATTAAATCTGTGCTCACAACTCACACAGACAGAAAAACACAAGTTCGATATTTCCCGTTCTGGGCTAGCAAGCTATTTACGAGATGCCTAACAAATTCTCATCGGATGGCAATTTCCCTTTTGCTATCGTAAATGCAATACTGTCTCGTGCAATACGCACGTTGGGGTTGGCTCCAATAAATGGAAAAGGGAAAGTCCAGGGTTCTGTAGTGTTCATAGAAGAAAACTGTTATCATCGTCACCACGGTTATACTAGCAGCGTCAATCGTTCCACGGGTGAGCCTATTGGAAAAGAACCTAAAATCATTTATGTTGACGAAGAGTGTACTGTATTCGGAAAACAGGAAGTTTTTTGTACACTCCGCCTAGTTTGATGGGGTTTGGTATAGTTCATCTAGGTTGGGAAGGGGGAATTTCTCTGATCCCATAATCACTTTTGGATAAACCCCTTGTGTTTACTAACCACCATTCATTTTTATCTCTCCGTCCCATTTTGCCGTATTATTAGATTCCTATTAAATGGTCATAATATGTAGACACGGCTTTAACACCTCCTTGTTGCGACATTAACCTAACATACTATTTTGGCTTCATGGAAATATGGCTGCCCGTACTTTAAAGGTTGAGACTAAGTTGAGGTGGACTGAAATCGTCAGCCAGCCAATACTAACAAACTTTTTTTTACTTGGGAAGCGGTATGAGTGCTTTCAAATGTTTCATTTACGATACCGCCGGGCGAACATTAACGTAAAATTATAGCGGTTGTACACATTGTACGTGTACGAAGGGGACGCGGACGTTGGAAGCAAAATGAGGAGAGAAAAATATACTTACCTAGCTGACACTAGTGTAGGTTTATTTTATTAAATTAGAATGCCTGCGTCCTAAGAAATGAGATTAAGGAAACGTATCTACAGGGAATGGTCGCAAATGAAAATCTGTTGTTAGTAGATAGCTGCTTTCACAATTTCCGTAGCCAGAGGAAACAGATTAAATGTCGTCTGGGTGGAAAAGATGAGGTTCTATTGCAGGATAGCTTCAATAATTACTGTTTGATACCTTGCATGGATGTGTATATGTATATAAAACATTTTACATCTCCTTCTTGGCCACTTACGTCGTATACTAAACACACCTGGTTAAATTAAATAGGCTTATGAAGCTGGCGTGTATAAAAGCGATGAAGTAGCTCGGGAGTGCCGCAGGTTTGTACTGCTTATTGTCATATAGTCATTTTCCAAATGAACCAAATCACTATCTGTGATACTATACTGCACTGCAAACTAAGGCTGTAATCTTAAATACCGTGGATGCAAACTGGCTTTCGTTCTTGAGAAATCGGACATGCTGACTGACAAACGGTTAGACATCGTGGACCACGATTCGTGGTAGATGCCTGTATCACTCAAATGAGCCCATAAATGCAGTAAAAGCAAAAAGGAAACAACGGTATATATAGTATAGTACTGACAGCCCTAATGAGATTCAATATACATATTATAGCCTGTAGGCGAAGTGGCTGAGAGGACGCAGCGGCGAGAATAGGGCTTCAAGTTTGAATCCCCTAAAGGGAACCTACCTCTGCCAAGCTACCCACACCCTAGATCCTGCACAGGCACTGCACACTCCGCCAATAATTAGAAAATATATGAAATTGTTAATTGCTTACAAATGGTATGCATTATAAGCCGCATCCCAGATTAAAGTTGCATTTCCATTACATTTGTTTAATGTAAAAATTAATTAATAATCTGCTATTTTGTTAGTCTGGCATTTTGCTTTACTTTCATGATGTATTAATCCAGACATATTTTTATGCTAATAAGGTTGTGTTTCAAGATTGGATATTGCATGTCAATTGCTACCGAGGCTAATATTTAGTGTTATCATTAACCGTTGTCATTTCATTTATTAAAATCATTGTTTCGTCTCTCTGAACACAACACAGACATTACAAACTGGAAGCAGAAATCGCGTCAATGACATGGAAGGTAAACATAAACGATGTACTCACATCAGGAAGTGGAACAAAAGGCTCACGTTGGAGTCTCGCGTCTCACAGAAACTCACTCATGGTAAGTCCAAAATGATTATGCTCTGATGAACCCGTCCGCCGTTCTATCTTGCATGATACTTCTCCTGTAGAAAAAAATATCGTCTAGTTTTTGCTTCCCATTCCAACTTTCCCTGCCAAGAGTATCCTCCGTAGAAATGAACGAGTGAAAATGATCGCTCCTTTGATTATGGCTTATTTCAGAGTAACTTTTCTGCCGATTCATTACTCGTGGGGAGTAATAAACAACTTTTTGTGAAAACTGTGTTTTACAAGGTACGTAAATCCACCACACAATATATTATATTGATATGCCACGCTACGAGAAGCGTAGATAGCGTCTTTACATTTCTTTTATCAACTGTACTCCTGTGTCTCTATGGTTACACATACGCAATGTCGTCTCATCATTTGCCTCTTTTCTTAAATCAATAAACAGAGCAGTCTCGTTGCTATCAAGAAGATCAACAAAAGCAGGATTGAACTGACGCGTCCACTCCTTCTGGAGTTGAAACGGGTAAGCTTGTAATTTAATATTTTTTCGCTATGTTACTTACTATCCGATGAATTGAAGAGTGATTCCTTGACAACCTTTGAAATCTTCCATGAAAATGCTTCGTACGTATGATTTGTTTGTATTCTCAGTAAATCAGGTTTTTATGAAAACAGGCTTCGTTATAAGCTATTGTCGTTCCTTGCATGCCGTCATGTTTAATGTTAAATCTGAAAAAAATGTACCTGGGTCGTATTTTACTACCTTTCGAGTGCTGTCCACACACTTTCGTTTCGGTCACAGTTTACTACGCTTCAATTTTCGCACAAACACTCTCAAAATTACGAGGTCGAATATATATGAGTCGGATTCGGATATGATTTTAATGTTCGTCTGTGCACCGCTAGTTTTTGACGAGCTTCCTTTCATATTGTTGGAATTACTTTCAAGCATCCCTATTACATTTAACGTTCCCAGCAAAACTACAAGATTATAATGAAAATGAAACTGCTGACACGTATGATCACTCTTCTTTCTCGGGAGCAATTTCTCCAAGTTGATCATGATTATGAGGATGATTATCATCATCAGGCAGGTGATGGCAAAAGTTGAAAAGTTTGATGACTTGTTAGGTAAACCAACTTTTCATCTCATTCCCGACAAATTTCTCTGTCTACCCTCTTGTTGTTCTACATTCGTTTACAGGGAAATAATAAAATCAATGTAACGTTACCTACCCGTCGCCATGCAAAAGTTTGGTTGTTGTAGGAATTATGTTCGAATCTATGAAAAATGAAGGCAACCGAAGCTCTGTGTTCTTGTCTGATGGGTAAAAATCATATCATCCCAATACCTCTGAAATGTGTCAATACCAGAGTAGTTGCAGCAGCATAGTAGGAGCAATGACAGAGTGCGTACCCCATCACGAACGTGCTTTTCCCAGAGAATTATTTCTTGTTGGCCTGTTTAACCGTAAAAATATTCTTTTTCCAAGTCGGTACACTATTTTTCCGCTCCCCTAAAAAGTTGCTGAATACGTACAACTTTGCCATACGAGGGGATGTTGTTGTACGGTCGTCATAGCAGGGAATTATTTTCTGGCTGTATGTGTAGAAAGAAAATGAAGGTGGACATTTTCAAGTTGGAAACGTTGTCGGAAAGTTGAGCTTTCTTTCTCCTTCAGAGATGCTTTCACAAAGCGCGGTACTTTGAGCAACATAAAATGAAACCCGTTTCCACTTGAAGACGTTTTGGAAATGGTCTCCTAGAACTCGAGTACAAAATATTTTGATTAATGCCAATTACCTGACAATGAGTTCGTTGGTATTGTAGTCCACCAGGCAGGGCAAGCTAACAATAAACGGACCTTTGTCAAGACTTTAGATACCATCATTTTTTATTTCTGCTGCGCACAAGTTGCTTAATTCAACTTTGCATATACATATACGTAGAAATATACAACATCTCTATGACTTGCATGGATAATGTACGTTTATCTATCTACACAATATCTATGCTACGTATATATTAGCATGGCGGCAGGATCCACATTTGCTGTTTCGTTATTTTTCTTTTTCATCCACTCGACTCACGATCACGATCACGATCATTTCCAGGGGAACATTACTACACATTGTGTTTGAGAGGGAGACAGCAGAATTTTGTTGGCAGTTCCATGTGTCAATGTCCACATATTAAACTGCTTGTCAAAGAAACTCTAACGTTTCGCAAACCGCACATATGGTAACTTGTCTAGCGTCATCTAAGCTCCCCCGGACTGTGGCTGGTATATTGCGATCATATACCCTGATATTATTATCGCTGTTATTAGCAAGTGGGGGTGGCAACGGCAGCGTGATAGTAAAGTCAACTTTTACGAATGGTCCTAAATGTCTGTCGGTCTCCGCCTTGAAAAGAAGCGTATTGTCTCCGTGGTCTCATTTTAGACCGGGGAAGACCCTCCACGGAAGGCTATTATTAAGCTGGTGGTGTACGAGATCAATGGCGTGAATCAGTGATGGGCTATTGATCATCAACTGCTGCGAAACAGAAGGCTGCTTGTCGCTTAATAGAACAGGCTTTCGACAGTTTTGTACTGTTGCATGGACCTTGTTGCGACTACCTGTCTACTGCATCTAGCTGCACATGACGTCTAAATATTAAAAACGCTCTAATAACAACTTTCAAAGTATTCTTTCTTTATCCAGGCCATTCACTGTTTTTGTTGGGGTTTTTACAATAACCATGCCTCTAAATAGTATTGGAAACGAGACAAAATGCATTGCACATGTATCATACACGCTATATGAATGGAGTGTGAACGTTGTTGGTCGTTCTAATTACCAGCCCTTTATATTCATTTAGCTGGGCCAGTGTAAGACAAGGTTTTACTCAACAAAGCAATTAAGGGGTTTTACTTGTAGAAGCGGTTGAAACAGAAACCCGTAATCCGACAACCACATCTCACATCTGCAATTCTTTAGGTGGCACTGGGACGTGTCATAGTCATGTGACGTTGCCATGTTGGTTATATCTACATTTTATGTACCTTTCAACCGTAAGATAGGGACAGAGCGTGTATTTACAGAAGTTCTCTTTGAAACTGGCTCTGGGATGAGGATGAAGGAAATTTTTGAATTATTTTTCCTCCAGAAATTTAACCAAATAGGCAGCTGGTAGTATACGTGAAACGGTCTTTTTAGGGCAGCTTTACGGGTTACGTGCCCCTGTTTATGTGCCAATTATATGACACCTTTAAAGTTGTGTTGGATTTCATGGCGCATCAAAACTTTTGTAGTAGCATTTTATGTTCAAGCTACTTTCACCGTCTTATTTTACTTCACTTAAATTTGTGCATTTTATAAAACACGCGTTTTGTTTTACTTCAAATCCAAGAAAACCCGTACTAATGGCCCATTCATGTTCACTTGAAAGTATAATGAAAGCAGAGAAAGCTACTTATAAGAGCGAAGAAAAGTTAGCAGCATCGAGGTTTGTTGATAAGGATTCTGTTACATTAGGATTTTCTGCTTTCGCCAAAATTAAAAGAGGTCCCATAATGGAATGGGTTTTACCTATCTGTAATGGTCGAAGTTTTACTAACCGAAATAGGAATGCTACCATAATACGAATGACATTGACTAATACTATTTATTATCATTATTACTGATGCCAAATTTCAAACATCTATTTATTAATGAAACGTTTTTTAAAATCAGAAATGATCAATTTAAGAAAATTGTATTGTAATTGTGAAAAAGTATTATCGGTGTGAAAAAGACTAACACTGGTGCACTGGAAAAGAATGAGTGGGAAATATCAAATATGAACAGCAGTTCTACCTAAAATACCACATAACGCGGAGTCAAAAGCAAACCAGTATCATAATAATTTTAGTTACTCGCAGTTAGCTTCGCAATAGTATATTTTTAAAGTATAACGGTAATCAGCTTCAAATTGTGCATTCGGAGAAAGTTGAAACTATTAATAGACACGCTGAATATCCTAAATTTACTACGGTCTATGCTTACCAACACATTTCACCACTAATATACTCCGAATTTTATGCGAAACCATAGCGGACAATTTCTATCTTTTGTATCTCAAACTTTATCATGAGTTTCATCAATCCCATTTTCAGCTGTATTTAATGTGAAATTTAATCTTAAAACCACTTGTATGATTACATTATATGCAGATGTATAGTGATTGCTCAATTACAATGAACGTAGAGGTATGCATGAGATTACCCCAATTTTCATAAATAATTATAATAATGGTAGCTTCAACGACCAACTTCCTGAAAGAAGGAATGCGTAACATAAATTGCGCTGGAAATTCCGATGAATGATGATAAAAGCGGATTACTTTAATTATTATGAGGATTATTATTATTATTATTATTATCATTTCAAATTCTCAATATTTCCTCGGAACAAAGACAGTAGTCAACATCAAAGGTATGCAGAACAAGAGGAAACAGAAAAATGAAGGGTTTCATTGAAAGAACGACAAAGTATTGCAACGGAACTAAAACCCACATATGACATAGTCACCGTAATCCAAGTCTTACGACATATTATATTATTCTCGTTCCTAACTAAACCTTTAACAATACAAATGAACGAAATGTTGTATTCGGACGAAGATTTCTCTTCAAATAAATTAGAATGCATGAACTTTATTATTCCATTTTATTATGAACCGTTCTACGTATTCACATTAATAATTTAATTTATGTGGCTATAATCAGCCATGTTGCTATAGAAACTTTTTTAATACTTCTAATTATTATTATTATTATTATTATTATTATTACTGCTATACTATTTAGTTCAGATTTTATTAATATACACTACTATAGTTTTATCTCAAAAAGTTTTGACG
>JAHZNE010005501.1:0-13528 GCA_027744055.1 Callyntrura sp. NNG-2020
GGCCACTGTTGTGACATTTCTTGTTATACATTAAAACAACGTATGTGTACGAACTACCAGAACAAAGACAGAGGAAGAGGGGCAGGACTAGGACCATCTTCAAAATACCTACGTTATTTTGCATGCTGCGTGTGCATTTTTACCAAAGCCTAAACGTACGTCGTGATTTCTTGAATCTCGCGTGGACATGGTCGTAGATGCCAAAAGTAGATAGTAGAGTGTAGCTTCCAAATTCCCTGTAATAATTAAACTACCAATAATTCTATGAAAGACAATGTAGCAACCAAAAAATGCTCCTGCTTTTAACTACCACCACCGTTTGCATTAATACGGGACATACCGTCAAGTCTATAATAGTGTCGATATCCCATGCTTCAAGGCAATATAGTAAATACAAGTCTAGCTCTTCGTGTCTCTCCACTTCGTGTCTTTCATTTTACCTACCTACAATTAACACGTTCAATTAAACAGTCTGTTTCGGTCTTGTATTCCACACGGTAGTCCTGTAGGAAGTGCTTGCACCTGCAAAGTGCAAGTGTAGTGTATAGCGTGTTTTCTACCTCCCTAGGTACCACAGGAGGGAAAGGTGTTTTATTTTTTCTTAGACAATTTGTGAGGATAACTACAAGTATTATTGCCACAGTAGTTGACAGTCAAACTAATTGAAAATTGTTTCGTCGTCAAGTCTGAGTTGAAGCAACTGGTGACAGAGATATAGGATACCGATAGGATACCAGACAACGATATACATTTCCGTAGGTACCTTACATTTACATATTTCCTTTAATCAGATCATCATCATCTCGTAAGCTCATCATCGTCATCATGTCTTGATGACCCTACGTGTGACAAAAAGTACAAAAAAAATGACAGTTTTAATAATATATGTGAACCGTATGTTTATAAAGAGGGACAGATATGCATCTTTTTTAACTGGCTGCATGAATAATGCATTTAGTAATGTATGCATTTTTTCTCTCTTGTAGATAGTGTGAACGACCATTAATCCATCCGCACATTTTGTCTTCCAGTCTCCTTTTATTCTTTCCATCTCAGCACCATCACCATCACGTTTTGTGAAAAGAGAAATGGATAAACGAAGAGGAGACAGGCTAGGTAATTTGAATATTTTTCTACATTGAATTTTATTTAATAAGTGGCTCGACAAATGACGTCGGCGTCTCCTCTCTACTTGCTCTACTTTAAAAAAAAGAAAATATTTACTCCACAAGACGACATGCCAATAATAAATAATGTTAAAATAGTGGTAGTAATAATGGTAAGGCATCATCCGGCACTGTTAACCGTCAGTACCATTACAGTGAATCTGTGATCATCTTAAATAGGTAACAATGAATAAAATGGGGTGAGCCTGGTGAGAGACGAAGATAATATTGAACAGAGAGACACCGATAAAAAGGCAGTTCACCCATCACCCAGTCATTGATCACAAATAGTGGTAAACACAAAGATCACGTAGTTGTTGACTGCTGGGGATAGATAATTGGCTAATTGTAAACGTCAATTGTGTGCTTGTAGGTAATATAATCAGGGATAGGAAGTAAGCACAGTATCGTCAGTATACAAAATAGTAATTTATTTATTTTTAAATTAAAGCAACGTGATACGTAGGAACGAAGGGAGGAGAAAATTGCCGGTGTTTTGTAGTTTTTCAGAACAGGTAAGCGAAAAAGTGGTTACAAAAAGTTACACAGTTTAATTCTATTTTGCTGCTGATTGACACCAGGTATGTTAGTGCCAATGTGGTTTTCAAACATTTAATCAGTTAAAAAAGTAACGAAATGGCGTGTTTTTGACTTTGCTGGAAGTAGTACTAGATACATCATGTCCGCCATGTCTTTCTCATCTATATCTTCTTCTTCTTCGTCGTCGTCGTCGTCCTCTTCGTCTTCTTCTTCTTCATCCTCTTCTTCCTCCGACTCGGATTCCTCTATGGACGATTTCGACTGTATTTGTCTTCCAACCCGTAAGTTCAGATGAAATGAAAACCTGATCTAATGCATCTGACTGAACAGTGAGGAAACACAACTTTCACCATGCATAAATGTCACTAAAACCAAAATTTCACCCCCTCCCCCGTATGAACAAGTCACGATAGTTCCAATCCAATCAAAACAAACATAAGTCTAATCCATCTTGATAATAATAAACCGTTGTAAACACCGTAGAGAAGACACACTGTAATTTATTACAACTGCTGACCCCATGAGATCACTCAGGTCAACCTATCGCTGTCAAACTTCATAAAACACTATAGTGGTATATACAGTATCTGTATACCAAATGTCAGCTCATTTGGACGTATTTTGCACTTTTACCCCTTCCGTTACCCCCAGGGGGTTGACCTCAAATGTCCATCTTCACCCTCCGTAAAGCTCTTCAACAATATTATCAAGTAACGGAAACCCCGTTTCAATCGGAGTCAACGTCTTGAAATGGCAATTAAAACAATGTATTTAACCTTTATTTGACCTCTGGAGGTCACCCAGGTCCACCTATCGCTGTCAAACTTCATAAAACACTATAGTGGTATATACAGTACCAGTATACCAAATTTCACCTCATTTGGACGTGTTTTACACTTTTACCCCTTGATTCCCCCCCGGGGGGTTGACCTCAAGTCCTCATCTTCGAACTCGTTCAAGATATTGATCACACTACTGTCGATCGGTAACACCAGTTTTTTGAAATTCATTGATGTTTATCCTGCCGACGGCCGGACGGACGGACGGACGGCGTTAGTAGACACGCACAACAATTCCAGAAAGATGCACTACAATCACAGTGTATCTTGATAATGCTAATAATAACAATAGGAAAAATTGTTGTTGAAAATCGTATACACTGCCACATACGTCAACGTAATGCTGCTTCAATATACATATTAGCTTGTTGGGATTCGAGATTCGACACCACGTGCGCTCAAAGGAGGAGAGAGAGAGAGCAGCATAGCAGTAGCAAACAAAATGTAAAAAAGGTAAAATCCACTGCATAACGTTCAAGCTTCGCGAACTTGACAAAACCGTTTGGGTAATTCATGAAAAACACTGTGTAGTATAGCGGCGGATACTTTAAAAAAATGTAATTCAACTTAATATCGAGACCAGGAAACGAAAATCACATGTAATTCTTTTTACCAAAAAAGAGACAAGCCATTGCTAATAAAATTTTTCATAGAATACTAGTACGACCGATGACGAATTGATAAACAAGGTAACACAATCGCAAATTGCGGTAAATAAAAATCAACTCCGGTAATCTCCCCTCGTTCCTACAATTATGTTAAATGAAGGTGTGATACTAAAATAGAGAATTTATTCCGCTCTACATTTTTGTTGTGACAGAGAGCATGTCCTACATAATGGCGGGGGATGACTCAGAAAGTTCCAGCGCTGTGGATAGGGAAAATCGGAAAAACATCATCAAAACGCTGCAGGGCCAGGCCGAGATTATCACCAATTGGAGTTTGCTCGAGCGCACAACTGAAGGAAGAAACGTTTGGATATTGGCTGGTGGGAAGTCTTATGATTTTGCTTGCAGTTTTCATGCCAAGAGCGCTAGAGCTATTGCCGCTGCGTCTGCAAAGCATGTCGCGGGTGGAAGCAACAAGATTAAAAGCTGCAACAATAACAACAACAACAATAATAATACTAATAACAATAACAACTGTCCAGGAACCTCATCCACTGCATACTCTTACTTGAGCGCGGCTGCTTCTAGAACTTACGCAACGACCTCAACCATTTTACAAAATCTGCGGAATAATAAGAATGAGAACTGCATGAATGGTGCTGCAGCCAATAACAATAATAACCAGAGTGCGACAACTACTACTCCTACTAAACCGGCGGTGTCAGCTCCTCCGCCTAGACCAGGGACTCCGACACCAACTGCGTCATCATCAAAACTTACTGTATTGGATGAAGGTCATCCTGACGATGACAACGACGACGAAGGTGAAGCTGACGATGACGACAGCCACAGCGAGGAGGAGGATGGGGGGATGGTCAAAGGTGTAGTCGACGTTGTTAAGCGCATGCTAATGGCACACATTAACAAACCGGAAGCCAGCGACGCAGAGCAGAGTACTGGACCAGTCTCTAATGTCGAGCCCGCTGCAGAATCGTCCTCAGCTTCAGAAGCATCTCTTGATTTGGAAGTCCAGAAAGTGGAATCAAAGGCAAAAAAATTTCCATGTGTACGATGCAATGGCAACATGATAATAATTGGAAAGTTTCGCTGGTATCAGCACGTTATTAAACTTCACGGAGTTCATGAGAATCGGATGAACCGCGATTCACTCTACCCTTGCGAGATTTGTGGCAAAATGTTCGGCCTTAGGCGTAAGTTCAATTACATTGTCTCATGCCCCTTGTAAATTGTCAAGCATAACTAGTCATCAATCAGTTGTATTTGGAAATATTCCAATGATATGTACATTAAATGTAAATGAATGTTGACGTAATTATGTTGCTTTTCTTTTAAGGGTCTCTTTTTGCCCACATGAAGATACATGCTTTTAAGAAGGAAGAGACTATTATGGAAGAAACTGCAGTTTGAAGATCTTGATTTCTCTGATTTTAAACAACCAGTGGTAATGAGGTAATTGCTTGAATGCCTATATAGTGAGTGTATGGAACTGGGGTACACCTTTAAAATTACGATACTATTACTATTTCAAGTAGTCTAAACTATTTATATTAAATCGCTTGTCCACATTTCATTTGTATTAACAAGACCAAACTTTTCTCATGTAATAAACTATAGTAGTAGTATAAAACTATTTAAAATGTAAAAATATGGTATTCTTTCGATGGAACAGTGAAATTGTCGTCAAAATGATTTGGTTTATTGTATTTCGTCATGTTAGTAAGGGTAAATTGTTACATATAAAAATGTCTCCACATTATTACGTTATGTACTTAATATCTTGTATTGAATTGTGTAAAACATTTAAATGATATGCTCAAACTACGTTTGAAAACTAATTATCTTGCTCTTATTTACTTGATAATTTTACCAAAAATATTTGAATTTTTAAAATGCTATGGCTGTAATCATCTCGGTTTAATTCGGTGAATAGTTTCTATTTTCTCAGTGCAGTGTGTATATACGCAAGTGTAATTAACAATTGGGGATCCAATTTTGATCGTTTATACTCGCATTATTCCTTGATATGCTGTAAATTTCAAATGTGTGCACTTATTATTATAAATATTAAAATTAACTTACAATTATTTTCAGTGTAATGGAAGGTGACAGCAACATCTTTCAATATAAATTAAATTTTTTTTCGTCCAATCAATTAAATGTTTATGATTAAATGATTTCTACATAATTATATTTAATTTTAAATTTAATGCTAAAAATAATAATTCTATGTGTATAAGATTACAAATTTCACGGTGAAGAAATAAAATGAGCTTTATAATATGTAAATCACATCTCTATTGAACTGTAAAATTCATTTGTCATCCACTCATCATCAGTGTCATAAAATGCAACTTTGAGTATGTGATTTCGAGTTTTGGCATATATGTACATATGCATACAACATATGTGCGATGATGAAAAGTTTGATCTTAACGATGACCTTAATTGGCATCAGACCCCAGAGACCCTTTTAGTACCCAGCATGGTGAGCGAACATGAGTTTTTAAATTCTGTTTTTATCAATTAATAGGGGGTCACCCATACATTTACCCAGTCATATCGAATATGGTACAATCGCAATCAAAAGTTGTAACTATAATAGCATATTGTGGTTGTTGTAAACCACTGACATTTTACTGCAATGTGATGTATAATTTACCTAATGTAGACAACACCAGATACCAACCTAGATGGTTGTAAACCCTGAACATGTGACTACAAGAAACTCCAAATAATGCTCCAAAATGCAAATTAATATTTATTGGTTTCTTACAGACTCTAAATACATTAAATCTTTGATGGTGAATAATTTGCAACAGTTAAGATTTTAGGTAAATCATTTATCTCAAGATTTTCAATGTGTCATTTTTCAATTTTTTGAAGTTAATAAATTGTCCACTGACAATATAAAATCCTCTGCTATCATTTTATATGATTTGCATCAATTTGAAAAACATTTTGAATGGCGGGTGAATTTTCTTTGAAATTTTAGAAATTGACATGTTTTGTTCTTTTGACCACCGAACTTCAAGTGAATAGGTTTACCATTGATATTAGTTTTCAATGCTCCCAATTTGCTCTCTATGAAAATATGACGGACATTAATAATGGACAATGTGAAAACAATCTAAAATATCAGAATTCCTCTGAGCGCATGTAAATATTTAACCATTGGAGTAGTACAACGTGAATAGGTAAAACTAGCTTCAGTGGTAACAAGTGCTTCCCGAAAGATTGAAACATCAAAATAAAAGGTTGATCATATTACTCAATATACATGTTATCATTTTATTTTGTTGCTTTTCAAGTGACACGCATTTTGTAAGCTTAGATATATGGATTTCCTTGGTAGGTTCTGATTAAATTATCAGCCAAAAACTCATACGCTACTTCGAAGTCAGCATCATGTTTATCATAGTCAACTGACATATCCATTGGCTTGTTCACCTCCACATCGGCAAGGCAACAAAGACTTTTATTTTTTTTCTCTGCCGTTGAGTTAATGCGGTTCACCGTAACTCCGCTGTTTCTCCCTCTGTTCATTGCCACATTGTTTCTCCCTCTGAGCCCAATTTCATTTCTTCTCAGGTCCATCATCACATTGTATCTCCGTACGTTCATCATCTCACTGTCGCTGTTCCTCCTTCTCCTCAACCTTCCTCTGTTCCTCGTTTCGCTGTTCCCCCCTACATTCAACGCCTCGCCGTTGGTGACCACCTGTGATGGGACATTACTTTCGACTGGAATGGATGTCATATAATTTGGGACCGTACTCGGTGCTGCATTGCTTGTCACAATGTGTGGCATTTCACTGCTTGTGAACAAATGTGACGTGTCGTCATTCCTAACTATATGTGCGGCTGCATTATTTGTTACAACGTGGGACGTTTCGTTATTTGAGACTGTACATGATGTCGCATTGTTTGTCATTACGTGTGCCGTCTCGTTGTTTATAATAACATGGGAATGGGACGTCTCGTTGGTAGTAACGACATGCGATGTAAAATTGTTTGAGACCATGCGTGACGTGATGTTGTTTGTCACAACGTGGAACACCTCCCTTGCACTACCTCCGGCACAATTAGTCCTAGCTATTATAATGAAAAGAGTCAAATTTTTAGTTAATTCATTAATAATTTAATACTTGTCAATTTTGACATATAAATTATCACCGCACCGGTAGAAGGGCAGATAACCGTGTTGAGCTGAAGATCCATCAACATAACAGTAGGGCCTGCATGACCAAAAAAATAGATTTAACAATATCTCATATATAATACTATAGTTTCACATCAAGCGTCAAAATAAATATTCTAAATCGCCTATTTTACCACATATTCCAGTATTTCCTCCAGTAACAGACACAATCGATTCCGTGTGAACGATTGGAAGGTCAAAGCAATCATTTTGAAATGAGATATTTCCTGTTTGATTTCTCATATCATCCGAAAAAGCAGCGCGAGAAGTTCCCTCATTCGCGTCTCCGTTGCCATCACCACCAGTAGCGCGGCCATGCCTTGCTCGCTTAGCTGGTCTACTCGCAGTCCCAGCAACATTACTGCTGCTGCTGCTGCTGCATTGCCTATGGCCTTGGCTCCTTCCGCTCGACGAAGACGAGGACGCTGTCTGGTTGGTCCCCTGAAGACTTTCATTTCCCACATTATCTTCTGCGCATCCACGGTTCTTCGCTTTGTCAGTACCTGTTCTTGCTTTCTTTTCTCGACTCATGATCCTGCCAATAACAAAAAGTTGCGTTACAATCAAAATAACTCCACAAAACTAAATGAATGCAAATCTGCAGCAAGTTCTCTCCTTACTAGTGCTACTGCTGCCACTACTACAACCACTACTGCTTCGCCGTCGACTATGGCCCAGGCAATTCAATTGCTCTCAATTACAAATTAGGTTAATTGATTCCATTCATGCTTAGGTAGTTACTGGCTCGCTTTTCCTTTTCACCCCAATTAATTAGAAAACGTGCCGCTGAAACAATGGCGAATTCTTAGAAAAGTTTTCTCCTGCTGCTCTTTGTTAAGGCAAGTACGATGTATTGTAATGGCAAATTACTTTGTTCAATGAGCACTTATGCATATATCACCGCGTCTGTAGACTTGTGATATATGCTATGATGTCAATTTATAAAAAAAATGAGACAAACGGATTTCTTATTACTCGCCAATTGAAATATGGTTCAAGTTGGAACAAGTAATAAAATGATATTGTCTGAAGTCAAGTCTGAATTCAAATCTACTATCCAACAACTGTACCAGGAAAGGTGTTAAGTGCGCTATTCACTTTGACAGTTCTTGGGTAACCAATGCAGTAGTTAATGACGCATTGTCTTTTTCCCGTATCCTCCAATACCTATTCCACGTGCAGTATCGATATCTTAATGTCATAATACTTCTTATTGTGTTTGGCGTATGTCCCTGGCCGTAGGGGCATTATTTTTGCATGTCTTCATTTGTTACCATGGTGCTACTTTGATGTGTACGTGCATGGCTTGTTGTTATGATTTAATTCATTATTCTCTTAATTGACCGTGAGGTGGTTTTTCAATGTGTCTGTAATTAGGCATTACCGTTTCTTCGTTATGTGAGGACATCAGCAAGGCCAAGGCATTCGATTAACCATTGCAATTCTAAACAGCTCTTGTCTTTGTTTTGGTATATGCCTACTTTACTTTGTCTGCTGATGTATGATGAGGTTATAAACAGCTACTATGATCGTACAATGTTCGCATTGCCCCATAGATTTAAAAAATATGGGCGGTTTTCCGGATTGGTAAAAAATTGTATTTGCATTTCATCATGTGCTGGTGCTATATGCTTAAACGTTGCTTAATGAAAGTACGGAATTGTAAATGGGTGTCAGCAGTGAGAATGTTACATTAATTTGCCGAGTGATAAGTAGATAATTGGGCGTGACAGTCGTTTTTTGGGACAATTACACATCGCGGTAATAAGTAATAGTAAAATGAGTCGTTTGCTGAGTAGGTCGAGCGTACTATTCCGACAGCGACGAATTTTTCAACAACAGACCCAACGCGTGATTGATGGTTGGCATTGGCGTTGGTACAGTGATGGGGGCAGTAGTGCCTCATCACACTTTGTTAAAGGGGATTTTCCAAAGACAGAGGAGACCGTTGGGTCATCTGGTATTTACAACAGGACAAGGGATCAGCAGGACTTGGCAGCGTCTACAAAGACGTTAAGACTGAATGAGGGGAAGGATGAGAAGGTGGAGGAGCAACATGAAAGCAAAAGGAATACAGAAGTAGTATCGTCGTCGTCATCACCCACGTCTTCATCGGCATCATGGCTTGATAAGGTTGTGTATAGTTCATATTTAGAAAAGTTTGCGCCACCAAGGGGATACAGGCAACGACTAAAGGAACGCTACGAAGCAAAAGTAAGAATAGAAGATAGAATGATTAAAAATACAACAATAATGCCGCCTGTTGCCCTGAAGTATCTAGTTCCGGAAGATGATGAAAGTATAGAAGAAATGGATCCAAAGAGAAAGTCTAGTCAATTTGACAATCAGAATGTAGAATCTTCAGAAGAGCTGCTGAACAGCAACGAGGAGTCAGTGGTTCAGTTTCCTTATAAAGTTTCAAAAACAACCGAATTTTTAACAGAAGATGATTTAAATGACATTGCGGATGAGAGAATACAACAGGCACCGTTGTCCCCTTCATTAAATCAGACTTCAGATGTCAAACTAGAAAGCGTGGCAGATAGGTTAAGGAGGCACCAGGTGGATCCGAACTCAGTATTGGAAGCGGATGAGTCGGAGAATATGTCTAGTATATTTGAAGCGGCGGCAGAGGTATGCATTGCAAATGCAGGGACACCAGATCCGTCAGTTCCACCTAGCAATATTCCATGTGGGGGCTGCGGGGCATTGTTGCATTGTCAGGATCAGTCCATTCCTGGGTAAATAGAAATGTTTCATAAATTTTCTATTTTAAAAATGCGAATGTAAAATGTATTTTTAAAAACGCTTTTATGTTGAATTATGTGTAGGTACATTTCCAGCGAACGCTTTAAAAACGCAAAAAAGAATGATCTCAGGGCAGATGTTTGCTACCGATGTAGCGTTTTAGAAGCTCACCAAGCCACTCTTAATGTCAACGTCAAGTCTGAAGAATATCCTAGGATCGTGTCAAAGATACGAGAACAGTTTGCTATGGTTTTGTTATTGGTGGACCTCACGGATTTTCCGTGCAGTATTTGGCCTGGACTTTTAGATATTATAGGTATTAATATCTTTACAATTGAAACAAAATGGGTAAAGCTTCCGTTGCTCTGATTGTTAAATTCTTGTATATATGAATTTTAGGAACTCGCCGACCAATTTTACTGGTTGGAAACAAAGTGGACTTGCTTCCGCAGGACTCAGCAGATTATTTGCAACGTGTGCTGGATGGCATGATTAAATGCGTTGTTGACGTGGGTATGCTAGACGCAAATATCATTCACACTGCACT
Organism: Callyntrura sp. NNG-2020; assembly: GCA_027744055.1. Taxonomy (NCBI): domain Eukaryota; kingdom Metazoa; phylum Arthropoda; class Collembola; order Entomobryomorpha; family Paronellidae; genus Callyntrura; species Callyntrura sp. NNG-2020. Next base: position 10,667 of record JAHZNE010005501.1, read on the forward strand.
AGTCAGTGCCAAAACTGGTTATGGCGTAGAAGATCTCATTACTAAAATTTTCGATTTGAGCAAGGGAAAAGGTAATAATCGTAGTTCATAATAGTAAACATCCTTCCCAGAATCCCTTAGCATTTACTTTCCATTTCTATTCATTCATTAATGAATGAAACTTTAGTAAAATCACATCAGTTAGTTTTCAAAAATATGACTTTATAAACTTTGATGGTGTTTAAATGATTTCGACTCATCTTTTCAGTTTCCGATGACTAGTCCCAGTGGTTGGAAAAAGTATCTTCGAGAACGTCGACTAGATAACGAAAGGTCGATGATAATGACAGACCAAAACGAAAGAGCAAAACAATTTAAAGAGACTAACGACCCGGAGTTTGCAGTTTTAACTGGTCATATAGGAAAGACCTTTGTAAACGAGCAGAAGCAAAACGCTGCAGATTCTGCGATGACGGTGAGCGATATATTTTCTGTTAATCCGCGGAATAGAATCGAACCCAAGACAGAGAGACCTGGACAATGGAACCCGAATGAACCGACACTGCAGGGGCATTGGGTGTATGATACTCCTGGCGCTGTCAATACTAACCAAGTACGTTAATTGGTGTAGAAATTTCATAATCCATTTTCAACTAGTAACTTCGGGGTTTAATCAATACAAATTTTCCTACTTTAAACCTCAATTTTGTAGATTCTTGACCTTCTCACTTTGCCTGAGCTGATGCAATCCCTTCCTAAATCACTGATACACCCCAGGTCGTATTATGTAAAGCCAGGTATGAGCGTATTTATTGGAGGATTGGCCAGAATTGACTTTATAGATGGTACACAACCAATACGATACACGTTGTTCTCTAACGCATCACTACCGGTTACAATGTGCTTGACAGAGGATGCTGATGCCGTATATGAAAAAGTAAGTATGCAAACAGCCTTAGTAGCAGGTACCATAAATATTTTGCATGCAAGTCGACGTCGAACACGTATATTTATTATCATTTTGAAATCATCTGTAGGCACTAGGTACGAAAATATTAGGAGTTCCGTCCGGTGGGAAAGAGAGACTTTCCCAGTTTCCTGATCTGAAGAGTAAAGAAGTCCACCTGAAAGGTGTTAATCATAGATATAGCTGTGCAGATCTTGTTTTATCTTCCATAGGTATAATGCATAGTATTTATATTGCAATGCATTGTAGCAAAAACAAATCGTTTATGGCTTTTATGCATCTAAACAAGATAATTTGAAAATTAATTCCATAATTTTGATACATTAAAAGGATGGGTTGCAGTGACAGCTGGAAATCAACATTTTTCTCTATCTGTACACACGCCAGCTGGAAAAGGGATTTTTGTTCGTCAACCAGCTTTGCTTCCGCACACCATCAATTTTAAAGGAAAACGAGCGCGGGGTACCTATTCTTATCAGCCTCATAGATTTTGTGTCATGCCTATAAAATTGGGTAAAAATAGATCCTATAAAGTTAAAAAGCAGAGCTTTTATGACTAATGTACATCCATAATCGTATTAGTATTTTTATTGTAACTAAACAGTAATTTTCTATTGCTACAATTTTTATCTTGCATTATCCGATTATACTTAAGGTAACTTTAATTACAGCAATATTGACTTGTAACATTGTTGAGTGAGTAAACATTTCACGTTTCGTAGTACAAAATTGTAAATAGCATTATTTTGATTTCATCGACAAATATTGAGTTTGGCTGCTTTTCCCGTCCAACTAATAAACGAGTTACATTCAACATATAATTTCAAAATAGATTCCACCTCATTGGTTCCACAAAACAACATCGATGTCTGACCAGAACAAAAATAGCAGTAAAATTTACTGCGTGTGTGCCAAACAAAACCCTACTTCCAAAAAGGTAAGGCATTGGCATGTATGTGGTCTCGGCGAGAAAATGTTCTTATATAATACTACTACACCTCACAGGAGCATGGGCCATCGTCTTTTGTATCGATTAAGTTGGAGTTAATGAATGACCACTTACGCGATCCATATCTGTAAACCATGGAGTGTAATAGTATTGATTTGTAAATTCACTTAGAAAATATTGTAATGGAGTGAAAGTTTCTTGGTCTTATCAGAACATTTACTGTTCCATATTTATAATGGGGGCATAATGATTGGGCTACTTTACTAAGTTTAAAATCTTCACCATTGAGTACAACCGTTTTACGTTCCTGTATATTTGCTCATGTAATACATGATGTGAACATAATCTAAAACACGCTCATTATCTAATCCTTCCTAAAAAATAGGCCGCGTGGTTTGGTTGCTATTGATAATGGCTAATGATGACCACTAGCCAATTAATAGATAAATACAAATATATCCATGACTTAAGAAGGTGTGGTTCCTGCATTCACGTAAGACATGGAAATTATAATAGAAAACTTGTTTTTAGCTCTTTGACAGTTTTCATTGAACTTCTGGTTATTCTCAAGTGTTCATTCACTTCTCAGTCTCCGATATTCTTACACGTGTTATCCCTTTCGTACTGCCTGAAAATCTCATTCAAATTTTTCATCTTTGCTTGACAGTGACGATATGCCCAAAGCTCCCCACGTTCCTTCACGAAGATCAGTGCTCAATCCTTTTTATGATGGTTTTTACTACAAAACGCTGACCAGTGCCTGGTGTACACAATATTTACTTGTGCATCGTAAAAATCTAGTCGAATATAATATTGACATGATCCTATTTATTTAGGACCAGCCTCCGCTGGGAGTATCTAGATTTCCTTTGCCCCGTCCGGCCGTCCGTCCGTCCGTCCGTCCGTCCGTCCGTCCGTCCGTACGCGCTATAACTCTTGAAGGACAGCGAATTTCAAAATTCTTTTT
>JAHZNE010005502.1:0-17339 GCA_027744055.1 Callyntrura sp. NNG-2020
CCACCCCCGCTGCAGATTTCCTTGATTCCACCGCCGCTGCGGACTTCTCAGGTTCCACGGTCGTTACCGATTTCTCTGGTTCCACCACGGAAGCTGATTTACCCGGTTCCACTATCGTTGCTGATTTTTCAGGTTCCACCGCTGTCCCAGATTTCTCTGGCACCACCCCGGAGGCTGATTTCCCGGGTTCCACCACCGAAGCTGATTTCTCAGGTTCCACTACTGCAACAGACTTTTCTGGTTCCACTGCTGGATGCTGGGCCCCCATGCCTGTTTCAGAAGGGAGATTTTGGCTAGGAGGCTGTGAATGTTATCATTAAAATAAATACTTGTGTTTCTTCAAAGCTAGCAATGCTATTTAAAGCGTAAAAGCATTTAATTAGTATGACTGGACGAGTACTTCATTGGGAGCCTCTCCAATGGAAGCCGCACTTGGAATTTTGCTTTTACTGTCCGACATCTTTGGTCAATTTTTGTGATCGTTATTGTCATATCCGGAAGTCAATGAACATGCTCCAAGACTTGTTCAGACTCTCAATTAAATCGATACGGTTGATTACTATGATAAACTACAAAATTCTGCGGTTGATGAAATATTTACAAAAACAGTTGTAATTTTGTCCTTGTGGTTAATTCATATTTTGGTTATTTCGGTTAAAAAAAATTTGATAAATCCTTGTTGAATCTTTGATTTTCATTGTCCAGCTAATAGAGATGTTACCAACATCACACACCTTTATTATGTCTGTCTTCCTTCTAGGTAAAATACAGTTTTATTAACAGGAAGATAGTGTGTGCAGTTATATGAAATTTAAAAAGCCCAGTAGATATGGATACTTTCATTTTTCCTTCTTCCTTGTTCGATACGCATGACCAGTTGCAACAGTTATCATCAGTATCGTTCTAAGCATAAGCCAACCGCAGTTACCTCAATCATGCGTGTCATCCAGTCATCCTTACTCCATGTCCGCATTCCGCTTGTGGTGGTGTCGCCGCACCCTGTCGTGCCATTCTTCAACATGTTACAATATGACAAAATTGCAGTGTGGACTTCGTCATTCTCGCTAATTGAGCACATATAGGTACATTTTTATACTAAAAAACGGATATCGACACTTTACTTGATACCTTCATATCTTGTTGAATCCATGAATTCGGAAAAAAATAAAAAATTGATCATTTGCTTTGCTCCAGTCATTACCAATAATTATTCTAATAATAATATGACAATCCTGGCACAGGTTCCCGGTATCCGGAACGGATGACATATTGTATTTTTACGATAACTTACAACCACTTGTATTGATTTATGAACTCACTTCGCCAACATACTTCTGGTGTCACATACGGCTGGGAAATTACCTGGCACCACGTAATGGTTAAGCATAAGCAGGTTGTTGAAAGTGCACGAATGTCAGGTACATGTTCTAGTATACTTTCTTACCCCATCCCATTGTCTTTTACAAATGCTATGAGAAATGTTACCTATGATGAGGGGGGTAGCAGGGTAATAATAATAAAGCCTTGAATGTCAAGTTCCCCTAACTTGCTAAATTAGAGTGATCTGTGCCAGCCAATCAATGTATTTCACTAATATGCATGATACGGCCAACAATAACGATTATTTTTAACAACACCTTAAAAGTCTTGATGGCTTGACACTTTGGTTCTTTTCTGACAATTTGATTTTTGTGATTTATGGGATTACGTGAGATGTACAGCGTGTTACTGGCTTGAATTACGACGCTGGCGGTGATGGTGCGCACCGCTATGGATAACGAAAATACAGCCACGCCAAACATGCACAACTACTACCGACGAGCAAAGGAAAAGTCAACAAACCAATCCGTACGCAGACTCTATTATAATTATAACGGCTTCTTCTTCAATTAAAGTTGTCCCATTCTCGACTTGATAAGCCCTTTTATTTATACGAACAAATACATTATGTGGTTATCTTGCCAGACTATCACTGTCTCCAATTAAGTAGGTAGTTTTCAATAACGTCGCTACGCGTGTAATATGTATTAAGTCTGCTTGCTTCTCCCAGTACATACGCCTCTGACGGTTGCTAGCTCTCTTAATTTGTTTGAATATGTTAGGATTTTATGCGAAAATGGAAGGATTTTTAAAAAGGTCCCTTTTCTTTATTTTTTCGTTCGCCACGACCCCATACAACAATAACAAGCTATACAAATAGTTAGGTACGCCACTGCCACCACACAAGCCACTTATAAATGCTGTGTGCGTCCTGCGTCGCATCTCTGCATTTATCCGCGTGTTGCTTTGCATTGCCTGTATAATTGCAAATTGTTGTATTATTGGCGATACAGGGTCCTGTTATTAAAAGGGTACTTACTTCACACCAGGCGACTCTTTAACTACAATGAATTACCTCTTGTGTATTTTTGTCTCTGTCTGTACGGCTTTTATTGTTAGACACTTTGCATACACACAGCGAGATGTGAAGGCAGTTGAGTATAGATAAGTCGATTCTGGGGATGTTTGCAATTTGCCAGAAAAAACAACCCAAAACGATCCTTCATTTATCTGTATCTACTCAAGTGCAAATTTAAAAGGCAACCTTACTTGCAGAAAAATAGGTACATTATCGTGAATACTGTGCAGTCTATATATGTATTGTATTTATATTAATCTGAAGCTGTTGTTGGCGAATTTTATCGTTGGCTGGCAGACAGAACAAGAGTAGTAATAGGGGTGGTGTGTATAGTTTCTTGAGATTTTAAAATTATTATCGCTACCACCTTTTTCGCACCCATTTAGCAGCACCCAAAGAAGCAGGTTTATTGTTATTACTGTGTGTAGACTGAGGGGGTACTTACTAAGCAAATACGCAAAGGTAAAGGAGTTAGTAAAGCAATAAAAATTGGCTGCTGTAGTGTTACTGTATCTGTTGTGTGAAGTTGGTTGGCTTGGTTGGTTACGAGGAGAATGATGATGATGATGAATGATGAGTGGGGTTACCAAGCTGTTACCTGATAAGGTTCTATATTGGATGATTGACTACTATACACTTGAAACAATATAATTGCGCTGTATTTGGTTCGTGTCGTGTGTGCCCTTTCATTTATAACCATGTAGGAATGATACTCATTATTTGGGATTTTTTACCACAAAATGGCAACTACATGATGATGGTGCATTTGAGAGTGCATATGTAAGTGTGTACTGCATTTTGGATCCGCTAAAGTGACACCTTAACTGGTTGACAGCTTTTTGGGGTGTCTCTCTCATCGTTTTATGCAGCAGAGCAACATTGAAATGCAGGAGTAGAGTGTCTGTACCCCAAAGTATGTACTACTGCATTCTGCATTGTTACAAAAATAGGATTTGTCAATATTAAAGGTACATATGAGATTCTTTGTTTAATTCCAAAAGAAATAAGCGTTCCACAGTAAAAATGTTGTATGAAAAATGCAAATTAATGTGAAATGACTGAGATTACTGATTTACAGGGTAAAATTGAATTTTGTGCTTCCACGTTGCTTTGTTGCACCTTCCGCAAACACGTAAATATACTGATTAATTAATTAGTCGGCGTATGGAATAATCACTAGTCATATCATATATCAAATGGGAATGCACCTGAGCATAAACATAATATCGTTTTTATTTACTGGAACTCAGTGACGTTATCCAGAGAACAAAATATGAGACTAAACCTCCTCTCCTAGTCCTACTATTTTAATTGCCATCAGACAATAGGAAACTTCAATATAATATTTTAGTTTTCCCATCATTTCGTTCAACATACTTTGATGTAGTTTTTAACACCTGTTATTATTCAAAAATACTTTCTCTGTCGGAAATTACGACCAGCGTTTTAAAACTAGCCGGGAATAAACGGTGGATTTTTAACTTTACCGACTCAAATACTGCTGCAAAAACAGTGAGTACGGTTTTGCAGTTACACTGATACCAAACCGGTATAAACTTAACCCAACAAACATAACAAACCCTGATACAAGCGAAAATGATTCTGTAAAACTACCATACTTCAAACATTATTAACCTTCCACCTAAACTTAAACTCAAGCGAGATTGATGTGTATCCAAAAAAATATATATATCTCGCGTACGTACCTCTAACAAATTTGTACTAAAGCTGTCATTTGACTGTTGAGTACAATTTGCTTGTGAGTTTGCAATTATTGCAATACCAGAACCTCGAAGTCTCTGATTTGCTCTTGCTTTTCTTTTCCGTACCTTTGAATACAACACTTAACATTTAACTTTTTCAAAATAGTCTAAAATCCGACTGCAACTACCTGCTGAAAAAAGTACACTGATACTTTATAACTTTAACGTCTTTGGCATTCATTGATTTATGTGGTTTGGATGTCAGCTTATTAGCAGGCCGCATAGGACACAGTGCAAGTTGTATCTGTGTATCCCAGCGTTTGCGAGATTTGCTATTCAATTCATGCTTGTGCTTTTGTTTCAAAGCAAAAGGAGGAACGAATGTATTGAGTACTTGAGTAGAAGCAGCAGCAGCGTAGTAGCGTCAGTGATAGTGATTTTAAAAGAGAGTGAGTGAATTGAATAAATGATGACGACGTTGACGATGATGATGCATTTTCCATTACGTATTACGCATACGATAATGTCTATCTACAAGGATCTCTCTCTACCCATAATGCTTACCTTTTTTGCAGTCTCTCACACAGCACCAGTTTGAAGAAGGGACGGTACACTGCAATGTAACCAGTCCTTATGATTACTTATGTGAGATGCTGCTGCGGCTGCTGCGTGGTGTAAAAAGAAGAAAGTAGAACTTGAGGGGAACTTCAACAATTTGAGTGAATAGCAGTCAACAATGGCATACTACGACGACGACTTGTACTAGCTTATTTGAGCTGCAGCACATTAAACACTACAGATTTTGTAGCAGTTGTTTAGTATTGGTAGTGCAATAATAATAGGCAAAATTTATGTGTTTGCCTTATTACAGTAAAGGGAATAATAATATCTAGAAATTTTTGAAGCGAACGAGTGAAGGCGATGCAGAGACTTGAAGCATTTGGGTTTTGGTGTTAGAACAGGTAGCAGCAGCAGCAGCGAACGAAGGAGAGAGACGCGCACAGCACACACGCTTTTTTCTCTCGTTTTCATATTCTCTTCCTTTTTAGTTTTTCTTGTAACGTTTTTTGATGAAGGTGGCCAGAGCAAAAACAGAGTAAAGCAACGCAACAGAGATACGCGCATGTAATTCTGTTGAGTTGTGCGAGTGTGTGCCAAAACAACTGTTTTTCGTAGAAGAAAAGAAAAAACAGTAAGTGCAACAAATTATTTAAAAAATATTTTCACGTTTTTTCTGGTGACTGAGTGAACATATTTTAGAACGTGTAAAAAATACGCATGTACATGGTTCGCTGAGTAGCTGAGAGGAGTAAGTAGTGCAGGAAAAACAAACAGTAAGAAACACAGAGAGAGAGACAGGGGCACTCTAAAAAGTACTTCGTTTCCAGAAGTGCTTTGCTATTCAAAATTGTAATTGTTACTTGTATATTGCGTGAAATATTATTAACACTCCTGCAAATTATTTTTGAGAGATAAATTGTCGTCTGTATTGAGCTGCTCTGTTATTATCAGAACAGAGGAAGACGGAAATTACAATTATTACAGCGACGCGACGGCGCAGCGGCAGCGAAGAGAGAATTGAAGTGCGAGTGCAACGAAATTTTATGAGAGGACCAGTGGCGGCAAAATATTTACATTTTCAAACTCTGCAAAGCAGTAAATTGGATTGGCGGGGTGAAGAAAACAAGTAGAATTTGAAATTTTGTGCGCCTTAGAAAATAATGAGAAAGATATTTAAAAAGTAAAAAAAATATGCAAATTTCAGTTTGAGTGGTGGGCTTTGGTGTTTGAAAAAAGGATTTTAGTGGACAGCAGTGTGGAATTTTGAACTTTCAAACCGACTTGTTAGTTTGTTTGGATCCCTTTTTAAAAAACATTTTTGCACTTTGGATTGTCTGAGGATTTTTGTTTGAACGGTGACCGCGAATAAATATTTGGATTTGACAATTTAATTGGAGAGTTATTGGACGGCAAAGCGCATTGTCGCTTTTCATGGGGATTCCCATCTTCACAGTGCCATCATGTTAGAAATGTAGAGGAGTAAGTTGTACAACAACAGCAGCAACAAATCAAAAGTGATAATAATTTAAAGTCAAAAAATTAATAATATTTTTTGTGTGCTACACTTTCTGCCCAATTTGGAAATTCTTGAGGGAAAACGTGTAAAAAATATTCAATTACACATTAACTGCACGTTGTTTACTACCCATTTTGTGTTTTTGGCAAGCCTGCAAACTTGATCGTCGTCGTAGATGACTTTCTTTTAAAGAAATTTTAGACACAAAATAATTATTTTAAATTAATTAGGACAAAATGCTCAAATTTCTGATAAGGTAAGCCACTATTATTGTTTTATTTATTTACTATTTTCGTATCTAAATACCTTGTGCTTTATGTTACTTATGTATCCGATCGTCGCCTTACTTTAAACCTACTTGGCTGTCGAAATAAATTATTTTTTGCGGCGGGTATATAGTATGGATTACAACATCGTTAACCATGTATCATGTTATCGTGTTTGTACATCACAATATTCCTCATTATATTTAACCCCCACAGCAGAAGCAAAATAATGTGCAATCTACAAACATGCCTTTTTTACTAGTCTCTGTGTAGACACAAATTCTCTTCCAAAAACACTAATGTGTTTGTAATGAATTGCCAACTTGCATCGTTTTTCTTGCTTTCGGTGGTATTGGTCGTGTTGATGATGACGCCGTTGTGGCGGTGGCGGTTATATTTGGTTTCGTTTGGCATCTTTTCATTGATTTTTCAAAGGATTATTTTCATGTTATGTAAAAAAATACAAGTGATAGGGAGCTGCACTGTTGTGTGTACTATTGAAAAGTGCATTGTCGAAATATTTCATGCTGCTCCCTCACCGTCACCCTCTCTTTGCCAAGAAGACACACTGAAAGTAACAGTTTATACCGTTAAAAACGACTCCTGCTACTTCTACTGCGGCATTTTTTTCTTTACTACGATCCTGCTTTTGCTGCTGATTTGTGGTTACCTGCCGCCAAAATACCCTATTATTTTTGTGCAAGCCCCAGAAGAAAAAATGAATTAGCTACACATATACTGTTCTGTCTGTCAGTTTTTTCTGTCTATTTTATACATGCTTACATTTTTATCCATCATTATCATCAGTACGAAAAAAAAATAGATGAGAGGGAGAGTGAGAGAGAACAAGTGTGAACCGCATTGTTGTAAAGTTGCAGTTGTCTGCATAATATGATCATTTTCGTTTAAAGGAGCAACTCTCGTGGTAGTAATTTGACAAAACAGCAGGTAATGCAGAGTCGTTAGTAATGGTGGTAGCAGAGAGTAGCAGGAGTATCAGTAGTAGCTCTACTGTTGGTTTACTCAACAAAATGACTTTATTTTGACTTGCTATAAGGTAAAACAGAACACAAGTAGCCAAAAATTACAACAACTGCTACTTTGACTGTTTACAAATGAAGAAGAAAAAGAGAAGAAGCCGACAAAAATTGCAGAAAAAAATATGACATGGTATAGCGAAGTAGAGTATTGGTGCATTGGATGCAGTTTTTTGTGAAAGAAAAAGTGAGACATCGAGCCATGGGATATAATAATTTTGCTTTGGTGCAGAAAATAATAATAAAATAATAATAATAATAATAAGAATAACAACAATAATAAAATGTATTCGATTGTTGATAAGCTTGTTTTACAGGGTGTAATACAACGGAGCATAATGCATTTTTTTACTACAAAAGACTCACAAACGAGAAAAAGATCACCAGGTGATCAAGTGACATTTGCAGTTGAATAGCGTGCATTTTTGCATAATAAATTATTGGGTAGTTTTGCAGCTCTTTTGGTTATTGTTGTTGGTTTGAGACAGATACAACAACGTCTTTTTGAGGGTTTCTCACCGTGTCAAATAGGCAGATATACACACATACCCAGAGTGGGTGAGTGCCTAATAATAATATAATCAGGTGGCTATATAAGTGACAAGCTGTTGTGCAGTCGCCATTCAAGTTGAAGTGAGACATTGAATTTTTTAAAAGTTTTTGGAGCAATATGACGAATTTTATCTGGGTTACAAGTTATAAATGAGAGAGATGATGACAGCTCTCAGCATCAGCAGTTCGCCTATAAAAAGACAACAGATTGAATAAAAGATTAGATAATAGAAAAAATATACGTTTTAAGAGGTCACCCTTTTTAACCCACAGATTGAAAGAGGAATCCTCCATCACTGCTGTGGTTGCTAAAAAAAAATAATAATGTAATATGCGTACTATATCGACACTTATACACGTCATCTCTCTATGTGTACGAAAAAGGGTGATTCTGCAGCTTCTGTGATGTGGTTAAATTTCATTGTCACTTTTCTCTCATCAATCTGCTGGCTCATTTTTACCTATATTACACAGTAACTGATTTTTATGATTATGAATGAGTGACGTTGACGAGGGGGTGTAGGTAACCAGTGTCGAGAAGGAGAGACAGAGAGAAGGAAGGGACTGATCAATTTTTCAAGTTCGATTGTAAATTTTACTGTATTTTTGCATTTAATAATGTTGATGGGCATGCAGTTACAGCTACATAGACTATGGGCAAAAAGTGTACATATTTTTCCAACTGACTTTTTTTCTTTTCATGCTTGATTTGAATGATTCGAAGAAAACAAGGATAAGGATATACACATGTCTGCCTAATGAATGACCTAATATATCTTGCTGTAAGGCAGCAGTGTGTAATGCATTGTTGTAAAAATGCGACACATCTCGTCGTCGTCGTCGTCAGAATCGCAGGATGACATTAGCAGGTACATATTTAGCTCAAGTCATCATGATGAGAACAATACACTTGCTATTAGTATATACTAGCACCAGTAAGAATGCACATGCACAGATTCACGCAAATAATGCATATAAAATAAAATAATATGCAGGCGTGCAGTTTTTTGTCTCTCTTCCATTCTGCTTCTCCGTCTCTATTTTTGAGTTGAAACCGACCAAAAGACAACCTTGAAGGTGTGTTTCTCTCTTGTTCTCACGTTCGTTTAAAAATGTGGGGATTTACAGTAATTTACCCAACAACACACTCCCGCCTACAGTGGTAATGGCTGTTATATAAGATGTGCTTGTTCTCAATTGTCAATATTACTCGCAGGTTGGTTGGTATGCATATAATAAGACTAATAATATGCAATGAAATCGAAAGTTCCATTGTAATATTGTAAGCCAAACAGTTACACCGCTACCTATAGCACAGATGTGCATAGGTACTCTCATAATGTATTGTACTACATATTTATATGTACTTATTCCTTATTTCGCCGAATGATGATGAAGCTGAGAAAAAGTGCATTTATAATGTGATCGTTTCTGCACCGTTTCAAGTTACATGCATTCTTGTATGAGGCATGCACATACACATTTAATTGAAACACACATACACTGCACATACACGTAACTCAATTCTGACTTGGCTGTTACATAATGTCCACAGATATGTAAGTTGATGATGAGAACTTTGTCACTTTATTCGTCTGTTACTATTTACGTTTATAACGTTGTAAAGCAGTCTCAAGAGATTTTAGGTACTTTTATTGTTTTACATTTTGCTTTTGTGGAATACCTAATAATAATCTCAGGTGTGTTGTGTTGGTTGGTACAGGTGTGTAGGTATGTGTGTTCACGATTGCCTTGCATATTTTGTCTCTATTTAATGGAAAAACAATCAGAGTGACGACGACAACGACGACGGTGTGAGTGAGAGGGAATAGAATCTGTTTCAGTTTTTTTCTGGTAAAAAGTTACATAATAATGGTGGTAATAAGATAAATGGGGTTTAACACTGTTACTCATCTATCAACATTAATATGTCATGGAATGCTAACGTGTGCTGAATTTTTCTTACCTCATTTTAAGGTACCGTTTATATAACTGTGATATGAATAAAATATAAAAAAAAAACAAAAGTGAGCAGTTGTTGCAAGCGAAAAGGGAGATAACGCGATGGTGTAGGTAACGCACATGATCTAAAAATGTCAAAAACATGATTCATGAAATACAGCAAAACATATTTATTGCATATTTTTTGCCATTTTGGACGTATTAGGGAACCCACGAATTTTATTGTCATTAAAAATGAGAACTGTTACAAAACATAAGACCGGCAAAAAGCGCTATGCTTCAACAAAATGCAATTCTATTTGTAGCTCCATGAGTTCATTGTTTGCAAAATTCCTTGCAAAAAATACAATCCTGTCTACATGTCCCCCAACTGCAACTGCCGGCAAGGCTGTGATTGTCAGAAGCTCTGTTAACTTTCTTTGTAAAAAAGTAATCAGTAATCATAGTAAGAAGATCCGTCCACTAATGCCAGAGATGCCAGTCCGTCCGCCTTGCAAAAAAACGCGTGCTTGGTAGCGCCTGTAGCTATACACATAAAACAATTGGCAACTCACTAGTTTGTTTTCCCTTGTGTGCCCCGCGCGCTTCGTCTCTATTGCGTGGCAAGTGACGTTCTCAGTGACGACAAGATTATCAAAACAGCATGCACTAAAATGGTTACTTAGAATCCGTTGCATTTTCCACTACACACACAATTACGACCCTATCGTCTATGCGCACAAGATCAACAAAACAATGTAATTATTATTCATGTGATGATGATGACGGCGATGATGAGCTCTTTAGCAGTAGTAATTATTGTTGTCATTGTTGTTCCTCTTTCTTAAAGGGTACAGCGAAAATGTACAGCAGGGCATTGCAACGTTTTTCTTTATCGCATCACCCATTTCGTCATCATCAGTATCATCATCAACTTCCAACGCCAAACACCCCACACACACACTTGAACAAAACTACTTGGCTTATTACAATCTGCCCTGCGCTGTCAACAATTTTATTTTCTAAAGAGAAAAAAACCGGATCTCATTTTCTTGTACCTTTGCAACTCTATCCTCTCCTTATTCTAATCGGCTGCTTCTTTTCACTTTTTTCGTCGTTAGATGCAAGTATAACTATTAGTAATATTACTAGACTCATGGTTAGAAAAGATGCACTTTTTTCTAACTGTCTGTATCTATCTTCTCACTAGCTATCTAGCGCGTTTTGTCTCAGGGAGACGTCGTCGTTGTCAGTGACGAGCGACTGCGCGACAAAGATGATTTAGCCATTTTCAATCATCCTGTTCATTTCTCTTTGGGTTTTTTTATTATTAGCCGCCCATGCTGGTGTTGTAGCTAGAAAAATAATATGCTTATGTTCCTTTATACCTACCACTGTGAATATGAGACGAGAACGCAACGATGATCGTGTGAATCGAGCAAGAGGTTTCATTCATTCACTCTTGTCGTTGTCGTCAATTTTTTGTGGCAGTTTGTTACAAGGTAGAACTATAAACTCTCTGGTGTGCACTTTTCTTTCTGCCTTTTTTCCTTTTCATTTTTAAGAAGTAGGAGGCACGAGTCTGTGTGATTTGTGTGATCAGTGTAACGAAATCAAGGGGGAAATTTCACCTCATTACTCTGAACTCAAGCATTTTGACCATCATCATTAGAAATATGTACGCCACCACTATTTTAATGTATGTACGTAGGAATCGCAAAAAGAGAATGATGATCGCAGCAAATGACGGAGATGATTTACTTCAATAATAATAAGTATTGCCAGAGAAGTTATCGTGGTTGTAGTTGTACTGATAAACCTACTTACGTGGTAGGGGTAATCGTCTTTAGAAACTTTGGTAGAGTTACTGTGCTAGTGACTTAATCAATTTTCAGAAAGAAGATGGAAAATCAGTAGGTTAAACAGATGAAAAACTCGTTGATTATAACTGTTTTTGGCACCGTGTGTTGATCTACATTGAGTTGGACTAGTTTCTTGGTGGAATATCAGTTTTTGTTTACTATTACAAGTTATAGGTATATTATGTACTAGAGGGAGGGACATGCCTATTTAGCGGTAGCTAGATGTCAGGCGATAAGGGGCAAATTGCACAGGGTAAAAACTATTGTGGAACAGAAATTATAGCGAAGGGAGAACATGACAGATGACATATGATAATGCTCATTTAAAAATTGTGGAATGCTAACGGCTACATACATGAGTATATTTACAACCTTATCCAGGGTTGTAATCTAATGCCCCTTAGAGGTGATTATCTTGTGACGATAAGCAATTTTACGCCTTGCCTGTTTTACTATATGATCTTCTTCCCTCAGATCTACGATAGAGTGTCCTCTTCTTTAGAGAACACAAATATGGTTTGTCTATGTACTTGAAGTATCTGATCGTTCCGCTTGATAACCACGCACGACAGATAATAATAGTTGATAACATCTATGGTATGCAACTCAATACTGCGACAAAAAATGTCTCTATTGTTTATTTAACTAATTCACATGCAACACGGAACAGAAATCACATGCTCTCACAGCGCCACTTGGTCATCATTCACCTTTCGGCCTACCTGTATTATCGTTCTTCTTCGCGACTTCGCAAAGTTCCACTCTTGATGATGATGATAATAATAATAATCCTCCACATTGACGATGATAGTGATGATGCGGCACATAAATACACACAAACCCTCTTACCTTGTATTTGCAGTTTATTTGCAAATAAAACCCCCACACAGTAGAAAGGCTTTTTTGCGTAGGTATGTACACAAAATACTTTTCACTCGCAGGATGCATCTCATCATCGTCAGCGTCATTTCATCATGGGCATCGCCTTCGGTTTCGAAAGAGAGAGAAACAGCTGTAAAGGAAATGCTGCTCTTCTTCTTAAATGCGCCTATGAAAAGCCTTCATCAGAGATGCTGCACAGGTAACAGCAGACAAGTGTAACGTTCAAGTCGAGTAGAGTAGTATAACATGCTGTTGTATAGGCTGGTTTAACTTTGATTAGCCAAGGTATGCACATCACAACAGACGCTGCTGCTGAAAAGACAAAGCAATAAGCTACTGAACAAATCAAGCAAGTGTCCGTCCACCACCATCAGCCAACCAACGAATCAAAGTAAAAGAGAAAGTGGAGGTAAGAGTGAATTGCAAGCTATAATATGTGCATGCTGCTCCATCGAAGGAATTTTTGCGCGGCGCCTGCACACGCAAAACTGGTAAAGCGGCTTGGGGTCTTGAGGAGAAGGATGATTGGTGTATTACATCGTGTAGTACCTAGATAGATTCTAAAATAAATAATAGTAAAAAAAAGTTTGTTATGTTGCAAACCTTGTGTACTGTTGCCAATGTGTTAAGTGTTTACCTACTGACGATGACGATGATGATGTTATGCTTTTTGCAGAGGAGGAAGATGAGAATGATAAATGAGCGCGTTATTGTTGCGTGTGTTGTGTACATTTTGAAATGCAAACGTACATAACTCGAAAGTTATTACTTAGAGTGAATTAGTAAGAATGACTGTTTTGACTAAATAGTGAAATAAAACAAGAGGCAGGAAAGGTGATTACAAATTTCAGCTTGTTAAGTTTTCTTAAGTGCATGTTAGGAGGTTTTATCTAAGGATTTATTAGCTAAACGTTTGCTGTGTTAACTAAATATTTGGCATAATTTACTTTGGGTACTTTATTGATTAAAACAGTTCATTTACACAGTGACTATAGACTTCTTTCGCTGTAAGTCTGCTCATATTTCTGGAAGACTTAAGAAACTTCATTCCACCTCTGACCTTTTTACATTGCTAAACAATACCACACTTGGTATGAAAAAAATATTGACATTTAACTTACTTCGATGAGGAATAAATACGTTAGATATCGTGTACATGTCATTAAATAGGTAGTTTTGGCGTGTGAGATGTTACTTACGTTTTTATTAATTAAAAGCATCTTAATTGCAAATTTTAGTATTCATATCATACGTGGTATCATTTTTTTGCAAAGGAATGCATGCATCTGTCATGTCGACTACTACAAATCGTTTTCTTCACCCCTTCCTTGCCTTACCACAGACAATTATAGTTTCTAAAATTACGCATATTTTTATGATAAACACATTTATGATAATAATAATCACATAGACTAAAACTGCATTACCGCTATCACAATTACCACCATCATCAACAGCAGCAGCAGCAGCACATCATTATTATTACCATTAAGCAGCTCTATTATCTGTAATCATCATCAAACAGACAGTACACAAGACTACACGAAATTTTACACTAAACTGGTGTATAGCATGAATACTATGAACTACAACAACCACTCCGAGTCTTTCCTTGTTTGTGCTCGCTAATCAGAGCAGAAAACTCTGGCGCTCTGCATACACAACTTATCTTGTACGTATTTTTTGAAAAACGGTGTTGTTATTTCTACTGTTGCTCTTTTTTGGGGATCATGATTCATGATGATTGAAGAGAACAGTTAAGATTTAAATTGTGGCTCCGAGTTGGTGTGCACTGTGCACGCGTATCTGTGTGCTCTTTGATGGCGTTTGGGGCTCACAATCATTTAAACTGCTGTGATTGAACGATCCTGATGACGACCAATTTTCGCCTCTTCTCTTGATCTTCTAAAAAGGAAAAAAATGACTAAAGTTGAAACATTGTATTTTGTATTGTATTCTACTACTACCGCCTCCGACCCCCAAGTACCCCACCACCACCTCCAAAAAATTACGTTACCTCTGTGCTCGCACATGAGCAACCTGATTTAATCCTCTTCCTCAGCAACAGCGCTTGCTTGCAAACGTACCCCAAAAATAAGACACATGCTGTGTGGTGCTGGTATAAATGATCTGCATTTCTTATCTTGTACTACTGCAGTATAACAACAGCCCATTATCATTACCGCTGCTGCTGTTTTACCAGAGAGTACCACCTCACCATGTGTAAATTGACGACAGTAAATGGTTACAAACACCAGAAGTCTCAAGAAATCGTAGTTAAAAATAAAAATGGTGTGCCTGCAATACAACAGACAATTTCTTTTGAAAAAGTACAGGAACTGATGCTGAAACTGCTGTGTTCTAAAAAAAAATAGTGAACAGTGCAATTGTTGTACTACCAACCAAAATGAACTCTTAGGGAGTTTATTTTTCATAATAAAATACGACAATAATAGCGGTGTAACGTGCATCTTGTTTCTAAAAATGAAATGTCTGTTGTTTACTGCATGCATAACACTTAATCAGCGTAATAATAATAATGATGTTAATCTAAAGTACATGCGCTTCGTAATAGTGTAACAGCGCGAGAGAACTACCAAATATTGTAATTGTAACTACCGTACTTGGTAGGTAGTAGTTTTGTAGTGGTAAATTCAAATGCGTATCAGGTAAGCACATAATCAAGTTAGTGCGGTTTATTAAAAGTAACTAACTTGTTGTTCGGCAAATTTTACTTAAAAATAGATTTAATATTGTATTTGGATATAAAAAAATTCTCTATTTTTGTATAATACTACGAGCGCGTGCTACTGTTCTGAGACGGTGAACGTTATTACACTCTCCGCTGGTGCTAAAGTCAAGATTTGTCTGTTTGATGCACACTCATTCACAGGATGATATTATGAGGTTGATGACGATGTATATTTTATGCGAGGGAGGAGTTGGTGGATGATCACGAGGATAAGTAGGTACTTGATGACCGATGATGATGAAGATGAGCTTTGCATTCTGTCTCTACTTCTGTCCAACAAGCTGTACTGTATTGATAAAGGAGTTACGTGAAAATGAAATTACGGGGCGTGATAGTGATGGTAGATGCGTGGTGGGGGATATTTCAGAATGTGTCGTGTCAGCAGTCGTTATTTATACGTATATTTATACGTACGTAATATGTGGTACGAAATCACCTGTTTTACCAGTGGCACCCTCAGAAGCCCCTGTCAGCGAAAAAAGAGAGGGAGGTGGCGGCGTAGCGAGTGATAGAAGAGTGATGCTTTTGATTAATTGGATGATTATTTAACGTTCAGAGTTGCAATGTTGCGTGTTGATGTTGTGGCAAGTTATAAGTAGATTGTGGAACACAAGCTTGTAAAATAGGTATAGTTTACATGCAGATAGATAAAAATATTTGTTTATACTGATGTGTCTGTACCTATATGTAGGCATGTAGTGCGTGCCCGTGGGAAAAACATTTTATGAAAGCAAAACAAAAAAGTAAAATGTATGAAGAGAGTACTCGAAAAATACCGTCATGTCATTTTGGTTGGGTGGAGGTGCATCAGGTGTAGAGTAGATCAGTAGCAAAAATGAAACAGTGGAGAGAGGGAACTGGTAAACGATAAAAATAATGATGAACACAAGGGAACGATTAATCCTCCCCTCTGGCAGCAGCTTATATGATTTTATACTTAAAAAAAGAATTGTATTGTAATGGGTCGTGATTGCCTAGTCGTGCGCCGTTAATTTTGTGCGGCTCTCACTCTTGAAGATAGGAATAGGATGCACTATATCCATAAATTTTTTGGGTCGGTTTACAAGGGTATGGTCATTGGTCATACAACAAATAAATTAATAACGAAAACTAGTCGTGTCATCAATTCACCTATTTTGAAATAATATTTGAATGAAAACAGTAAACAAAACGCACCAAGCATCACATTTACTTTGATGTACTATCAAGATCAGTGATTATTTATAACTTTTAAACGGAGATTGGAGATTGTTTTGTTTTCCTTTGCTGCACTAGCAACTTCCTGCGTGCAGGTGGGGCGGGGTGGGGAAAAGTATGCTGATATCTATTCTATTCGATAATAATTCAGTAGCGTACAACATACAATGAACTTTTCATATTTATGTACTTTTAAAATTATTTGACGATAGCATAGAAATAATCGCCAAAACGGCGAAATTAATTTTCTCATGAATTGTCAAAAACTGAAAAAATAGTATGAAAATGTTGTTCCTTCCTTCCTGTGCAGGGTTACATGGCGCAGAAGTATTGGCATTTTAATTGCTATTACGTGCCAGCGACAACCCTTTTGTCGACTTCATCATCCGACCCAACAATTTAAGACAATTTTCTTTTTTTTTCATTCATTCTTTCCACGTAGCCTTACTTATCGATTAAAAAAGACACACTTGGGCTGCTATTCAAAGTAACAGGTTCCTTGTACGAATAAGTACCACCGAAATGAAAATGAAAAATAACAAGACGAGTAGCCAGTAGCCACTATGATTATTTTCTGTAAATTATTTCTCCCTGTAATAATTTATGCCACCATTGAACTCTGCCTGATGAACAAGTCATTACGTAGCGATCGCGGTCGTCGTCGGACCGTTG
>JAHZNE010005503.1:0-14431 GCA_027744055.1 Callyntrura sp. NNG-2020
ATGACGCCTTGTTTTGCCCCATTTACGGTTTCTTGAAGCTGTATTTATACTTACTTATTAATTAGTCTTTTTCTTTTTTAAATTAGAGGTAGTTACACTTTTTGTGGGAGCCAGACATCTTGCCACGATTTTTACTAAACCGTATCCCACTAATATAAATAGGGAAAAAATAATCAAGATAATGAAAAGCAACAGAGCGTAAACGTCCAGGAGTCTGCGCTGCCACCACGGTTGCTTCAGGGAAAGAGGTTTTAACAAATCGGTGTTGTTGTGTCCAAGGACGTATTCTATCCAATAGTGAACGCTATCCAAAGGATCCATAGGGCGGTCTCGAAACATAGTCGATAGCTCAAGAGCTCTACTTTTGAACCTGTAATCATAAATATGAATAAGGATAAAAATGAAGAAAAGCGACCTAAAGTTCATTCATAATATTAAACAATGGAGATATGCTCAGAAATCGTACTTGTTGGTCTCCGTGATTTGTTGAATGGCATTAATTAGTGTGACAGAATTCAATGTATCAAGTTCAAGGTGAATTCCCATTCCAAGATCGTCCAGTCTCCCCGCGTTCAGAACTTGATCGGCTTTAAAATAAGAAATTTCCGTTTAAACAAAGCACAGAAGACGAAAAAAATGCAGATTATTACAGTATCGTACCAAACATGGGAAACGCGATCATTGGGACTCCGTAGCAAAGTGCCTCTTGAGTACTGGGTCGACCCGCTTGCGTCATGAACGCCTTAATTTTTGAATGGGCTAAAAGTTAAAACATTGATGTTGTGATAATTAAAGTAGATTTAATTAAAATGCATTTAAAAAATTGTAATGGGTAGTCGTACCTAGTATATTGATTTGAGGAAACCACCGTTGAAACAACACATTTTTCGGCATATTTTCTGGCAAGGGACCGTCCCATTTCCAGAAAAATTTGAGATTCGGGAAAGCCTCCAACGTAACCCTAAACTGATCAAGGAGCATTTCCGGCAAGGTATTAACAGAAACAGCACTTCCAAAACTGATGTACACAAAACCATCCGTGTCATGCAGGAACCTCTCCAAGTTCTAACAATTCCGAAAAATAGATCCAAAATAAGTAAAATAACACACTAACCGTTGTACTTGTTGTTCTACTCACCTCTGGCAGGGGTAACTTGTTTAACCTTTCCGTTTTACTGCACAGTAGTCCCGAGTAGGACACAAACATGGGAGGGAGGGACATTGGATAGTCTTCGATGAAATAGGTATTGTGAAGCACCAAGCTGGTTTCCTGTTCAATTTCCGCAAAACTGGGCATCTGCTCAATCTCCCGTAAATACCTCGTCTTCCTGACAACCGCCTCCGTTTTCTGCATTATATGTGTAAAAATATTCCTCCATAAAATGGGCACCACCACCCCATTTACCAAGCGGCTCCAAACGGAGGACTGTAGATCCCTGGCTTTTGGGCTAAACATCCAGTCTGGGTTGCTGGATGATTCCGGGACCAACCCAAAAGATTCCCAAAGAAAGGGGTAGGTAACTGTGTTGAAAAGGATATGCTTAGCCTGAAAGTGGTGCACCATTCCGTACGCACACTGACCAAAGATCCCATCTATTAAAATCAGGTCAAATTTTCCGCGGCGGGTGAGTAGCTCTTCGGTTTCTGGGCTGTTGTAAAACTCGGCACAGAATTGGGGCACTTTTTCGAAATATTCGTACATCCATTCGTTGAGAGTGTTGTTGAGTCGGTAGTTAATTTCACACGAATGGGCGTATGCATCATTCAAAGCAACAAACTTTTTGGCGACAAACTCCTCCACTCCCGGATGACTGCCAATTCGGCGGCTTAGAGGGAAAACGTAGGTGACATTGTGACCGGCGTCAGCCAATCTGGCAGCGACAGGAAAAATGGACGATCTATGGCTACGAGTTTTGAAATAAATATGTGGCGTTAATTTAATTACTGTAGTACACTAAAATAATGGTGTGACGTCATTTTCCAGATTATACCTACCTTGGAGTGGCACCAGTGTGAAAAAATAAAATTTTGGCGCCATTAACCTCTGAAAATGGGAGTAAAGCTAGCAACAGGAGTAACGTCAAAGTAGAATGCATTTTACAAAACAGATCACAGATGTGATAGAACCTTCAGGTAAGCAATCTACAGAGGAACTGACTAGTCGCATTGCTGGAGCGAAGATGTTGATAGTGGAATTCCGGTTTAATTTCTAACTTGAACAACATCTCTGATTATAATGAACTCATGCGACCACCGACCACATGCATTATTTTCAAGGTTGGGGATTCAGAGAGAGAGAGAGAGAGAGCTGTCCAGCATCTTTGTGAACATGTTGAATTTGAGTGAATGCATACATACTCCATAATAGTAATGTGCAAATACATAATATGCTTGTATGTTGGCTTGATACATTATAATGAGAGCCTACTGTTTGTGATCCCACTGACTCCCCAACCATTGCATGACTAATGAAGTGTATCTCAGAAAGTAGAATTTTCTTTGGCAAACCCAAAATTACTCTTACAAAAAATTTAATCATGAACGCCACATCCAGAGTGATAGATAGACTTAGCTTTCTTAAAAGGAAACTACTTTTGTAGGCTGCTTTGTGGTTCCTCGTGTAAGCAATTTTTACAGCCTACATCACAATAACATTGTGTGTTGTTGTTCACCAGTTGCTGATCGATTAAATATAAGTTGATACACACAAAATAATCTAGCCTCAATATGTGTATGTACATGATATGCATGCTTCCTTTACTTGAGCTGTTTATGTAGAATGTAAAGTTGTATAACAAGTTCTTAATGATAACCACTACATAAATGAGATATGAAGCTAGATAGGGTCCTGGCAACAAAAATAGATGTTGTTTTTGAAAAATTGATGGAAAGGAAATGTAATGTGAAGGTTGACAAGATGCGTGTTTCAACTTGGTGCATATGATGCAGAACATACATGTGCACAACAACTTGTCACAAGCACATTTTGCCCATAATTGTGTTGTTGTTGTGTTGTGTTGCATTTGCATGAATTTGTATGTCGTTGTGTCTTGTTGTTCGTAAAAAATCCGCCATTTTCAATGTGATGTGCTGTGTGATTATTTGTAACACAAGTTGTTGTAATGTGTTGCATATTTAGTCATCTCTCTTTATAAAATAAATATGACGGAAATCAATAAATCAATGCCATTCATAGTATTTGGCGGAGATACCACTTGCAGACACAATGTACCACAGCATTTAGTTAGAGATTTTGTTATATACATACACATTATGCATTTATTTACGTACTAAATGCGTAAATTTGTTGTGAAGTGCTGTGTGTTAAATGTTTTGTCAATTGGTTGTTGTTGTCACTTGTTGTGTTGTAGAGGAAATACGGTCATACTTGTTGTTGGTGTGTCGTGTTGTCCTTTCCTCTGAAATGTGTTGTTGTGTGCTGTGTGTGCTGGGCTATTCTATGTGCTGTGCTGTGTGTTGTTGCACACATTTAACAATTTATGTGTGCTTGTTGTGCTGTGTGCAAGACACCGGTGCACATGCATGATGCAGAAGAATAATAAAAGTCTCAGTGTCAACAGGTAAAAACTTGTGGCTTGGTATTTTGTCTGCCATTAGCTAGAACAAAGATATTGAGAATAATTATTTCGTAATCATCAATGAAAATTATACAGCTTTAAACTTGACTCTTTTTTAGAGGTTGTCGGTAACTGCATTTTTAAATAAAATAAACAAAATAGCATTTCGTAAGTTTATTTGCGGTGAACCATTTATTTTTGTATTTATTTTTATGTTATAACTTTTCATAATTTTACTTCAGTTTCCGTTCACCATGAATTGACCGGTATTGATCAAGGGTATCAAACTTGACATATTTACCAAATTATCAACAAATGAATGTTTATAAAATTTAAGAACTAAGACTATTTATTTTAAAAGTTTTGGTAAACGATGTGATCTTGCTACACTGAAGGTCGATCATT
Organism: Callyntrura sp. NNG-2020; assembly: GCA_027744055.1. Taxonomy (NCBI): domain Eukaryota; kingdom Metazoa; phylum Arthropoda; class Collembola; order Entomobryomorpha; family Paronellidae; genus Callyntrura; species Callyntrura sp. NNG-2020. The sequence continues at coordinate 3,984 of JAHZNE010005503.1, forward strand.
CTAGAGGCTAAGCTAACATATTAAAACCAGAATATTGTGTAACAATAGAAACAACTGGTAAAAGTGCCTCTATCTCCCTTATTAACCGGATGTTGTAGTACATTTGACAATATTTTAAAGCTCTAATAATCTGAATAATGATATTTTGGTAATATCAAGCCAAATATTACATTTAGTATGACTAACACCATGTTACCTCCTATTTCACCTGATGTTTCAACAATAAGAATATTTAATACAAGCTTACGGTATCGCACCCAAACTAAAGTAATACTACTACACCGCGGTTCTAATTAAAGCATGCTTAATTAGATTTAAACTTGATTATTTATCATTTATTTTCAATTAATTGACATTTAAATTTAGTTAATTATGATTCTATTAAAATTTATAAACATTTAAGCTGAACTAATTATGGTTTAAATTTGTTGGTTTTTAAACTGAAGTAATTAACCGAATTCATTTCGATTAATTAAAATTAATTCGATGTTGACATTAAAATGACTTAATTACCAATAATATTGCATTAATTATACTTTAAATTTATTTAATTGCCATTCAACTTTATCATTTTTATTCAATTGTCATATTAAAACCAAGAAAAATAAATAATGCACATGTATTATTATGAAAATGAAATATTTAAAGATACCTGAAGCAACATAAATTTCAACAACTAATTCCCATTAAACAGTAACTGTTCAATTTTTGAAAATTCTTAGTGTACTATATATTCTGGATATTGATATTAAGGTTTGAAATGAGCCTGCACATTCTACCACTGACTACTTACAATGAGCTCTGAAATTGAGGACAATACTAAGAAGAGAGCAAATCGTTTCCATTAATATGTGAGTAGTTGTATATAAATTCAGCCAAGCGTGTGCAAAGATGTTTAAAATGTGCTGCATTGCCGTTGCCGCCTTGGATTTTACGACTTTAATGGAACATTGCTCTATGACTTTAACCATCTGTACTTTTACCACCTTCATTAGCAATCTTACATTCTTTCTAAGAATATGAATAATTTCTACCACGAAAGCAAACATTCCAATTACAATGCCCACCAACCAAAGGAAAAATATTATCAGAATATTCCCCCTCATTGTAGCCGATTTCACGGTGGTTGTTAGCGAATAATGAGCCCATGCTCCACCGCTACCTAAATATTTCGTCCACCATTCCAATATACCTGACTGCCTAATTCCCCATACCCTCCTAACCGTGTGTACATTTACAAATCCCATGAGATCCCAGCCAAGTTGAGTTCTTGAGTAAATCTCCTCTCCTGTATGGATGACTAAATTACTCCCTTTTTGTTTGATAATACTCTGTTTAAATTTATGGCACAATATTTCCGGAAGGATGATTGCTGTTCCGTTGCATTTTGTAAAGTCGTTTAGCAATATCCTTTCATCCTCTGCGTAAAACATTTCTTCCACTTTATATTCATTTTCATCATTCTCTTCATGATCCCGGAAAAAATGAGACCTAAATGGCTTTATCAAAACTGTCAAAATGTCGGGGTGCAGTCGCGTGAAATTTTTAATGTCCCTCACGACGTTACTCTCTCCCGTCGCCTTTCTCTCCGCGAGATTATAAACCTCTGAAGTAACTAGTCCTCTCCATTTTCCCAGATCTATTCTATGTGCAGTTGTGCTAAAACCTATGGGACCTTTAACCTCTTCCCACGCAATGTATTGCACGTTTATTCCTCTGGTATATACAGTGTAGTTGTCAGAAATAAGCTCGCTTAAATTTCTATAGGGTAATTGTGCTCTGGGTAAAATCATGTTGTACACGTTATTATTTTTGTAGGCATTGCTCAGTACTATCGCCACCAACAAAAATGCTATGGTGACCCACCTCATTCGAGTGTCGTCTAACATTTTTGAAATAAATGGCCCACCTTGCTCCAGCATCGCTTTTATGATCGAGAATAGATTGTTGACCATACCTGCTGAAATACTTTTACCGTGATTCCTGCCCAGAAATTTTATGCCGATGCAAAGGACTACTATAGATATTGCTATGAAGAGCCAAATGTATTTGTCAAACACGTTGAGAAATTCTTGGAAAGGAAAAGGGCTCTTGCCGCGTTCCCCACAGGCTATAAATCGAAGTGTGGACAAGGAATTATTGAAGGAGATCATATGTTGTACTTGATATCGATCACTAGAGATGGCACTGATATCCCACTGAGTATCAAAAGGGGCGTGATCAATGTCGGTGTCGTTTATCGTATAAATATTTCCGGCCACGCAGTACAGGTCCATGTCCATTCTAAGAGTGTAGTTGCCCATAATGTGGGACAGCACGTGGGCGAAAGCCATTTGAATTCTTTCCTCATCCTTGATGATATTTAATGTCTCTGCGGCGATGTTAATATTGTTGGAATAAAACATATGGCATCTCCGAATGCTACGAGAAATTCCATTTGTAGCTCCATCCGGGAAGGCAATAATATTTTGCCAAAATTGGGGTTGAGAGGATGTTCGGCTGGCGCTGCTGACAAGGGTAGAAAGTGAACCCACACTCCAGTATTTCAATGTAACTGGGGTTTTAGAGAGGTAGTTATGGCATTCCAAGCAAGGTTTCACGATGTACACGACCGTGCTTTCTGGCTTAACGGGGATACTGGTTTTGGGGTAAGTTTGCATCAGGACTGCATAAAGGGCCATTTTGAACGATGGCCCCCCGTCGTTGAGAAAGGCGTAGTCGGCGACATTTGCACCCATCCATTTTTTAATGACAAAGTCTTGCTCTCCTTCCAACAATTCATCATCTTCTACAAGTAGATGAATAGGGGGAACAAGCGCTGGTTGGAAAGAAGTTTCCGGCGATATGTTTCTGTATTCAAACACCCTTGGAAGTGATAATTTCCAATATGCTTCTAACCGATCTTGACTGAGTAGATACTCGGGAAAATGTATTTGTACGTGAACTAGGCAGTTCCAGGGTTTTGCAGAGGCTGAAAATTGAAAAATATCCAGTCGTGCGCAATAGTCGACCTGGCCACTGTGCGATTTCAGTAAAAGTTCACTATAAAATTTTGATATTGGACAAGGGTAAGTTTTATCGGTTTTTGTAATGTTCAATGAATGAAAATTGGAGGGCACCCATAACACTTTCCTACGTATTCTTGTACTATTTTCCTGCTGTCGTTCAACATATCCAGGGACCACTTGGCGTACTAAAATTGGCAAGGTACTTGACGGTATGTCAACGTTAAGAAGGTTGTCGTATGCTATAAAACAGTTTGCTTTTGTAAATGGCTGAGTCAACAAACTCAGTGAAGGAATATTTGGTCTTTGATTTTTTCTGGAGTGATAAAATTCGTTAATAATATCAACAAACTTTTTTTCAGAGGTGGACAGCCTGAAATATTTGTTATGAATCTCTGAGTACTTTCTGATATGGAATATTTCACAATTTACCAAGAGAGTTTGAAGAAAAATAATACGATGGATTCCTAGGAACATTTTATTGTAGCGGATGATTCCTACATTTGAAATATTAAAGCCAATATACTAGATAAGTTTGCATTTTGCATATGAAAGAATTTTCTGGTATTGCCTTCGTTCGCCAAGCATGTCGATTCGTTCAAATATTGATCGATTTGAGAAAACCATCTAGACAGCTTCGATGCTTCGTCACAATAATACTTATAAGGCATAAGGTAAGGCGTAGTAGAGACAATATGACAATTTTAGACGAATAATTTTATAACTGCTATATAAAACGCCTGTAGTGTAGCCTAAGCAATCTAGCGATAAATAAAAGCTTTAAATACCACAAGAGAGTGGATGTTTAACAACTATGTACTTTTTATTACATAAATGAAAACAGTTTATAGTTAACGATTTTAGTTTTTATGGCTTATATCGTGCACATTAAATAGAAGTAATGAACAACGAATGCCATTTTTGAATTTTTGTACTATCTACTATACTATTATACCATCTTTACTACTATACTAGCTGTATATATACTTTCGACTTGCATATATACAGCATATACTAAAAATTACATATATCATACTGATATTAAAGTTATATCTACCATGTCAACCTGACCGACCGAAAGCGCTGACACTTTTAATTGCGTACCTCTTTGCATGGTTATAAAGTAGAAGTTTCTACCTGGGTTTAAATATTTGTATTAACAGTACGTATTCTCACTATTGCTAAATATTGTTGACATCATTCTATCTCTATTCCGGTTGAATACCTTGGTTGGATCTATTGATTTGTATAGACTATAATTATTTTACTTTGAAATTGGTAATTAAACCATACTAGAAAGGCCATGTTTCATCTGAGTTAACAAATCACTGAGAATATTAAGTTCACTTTCAATAATTTTATATGAAACGCGGAACAACGCATTCTATAAACGTCAACATACATGTATAGTCGTAGCACTATATTATTTCTCAATTTTTACGTGGAATTTAGATTAGAAGTACGTATTAAGACATTATCCGCATTTTATATGGATTTAAAAATAGTGTTACAAATTAATTTGTACTTATCTAGTTTAACTAAATTAAATACAGATTGTAAATTGTTGATTGATATGTTAAGCACATATTAGATGTATTAACTTTCAGTATACATATCTGAATCGTATCATATTTCAGTACTTAATATTTAAAAACCAGAAAACATCAAAATTTCTAAACACTTCAACTGCACGTACTGGATTATATATGAATAATATATGGATTTTACAGGAGTATTCATGCAATACCTACAGTAAACTATTAGCATTTACTAGTCGGTACTCATAAATGGTTTTAAAAATTTTATTTGCCAGTGTAATGGAATTTATAATGACGCATTTTAATTAGTGAGAACATACTATTCCTACATAAGCTGTAAAGGTTTGGCACCGAATTCCTGAAATTGTAAACAAAGTGAATTCAAATGTAAAGTAAAATCAGCATTGGCAGCACATCTTTTATCTAAACAACATGATACAGTTATGCACTACGAAAATATTAACGTAATAATGCATTATAAACGTGGTAATTCACAATACTCAGACTTGATGTAACATTCTTATACATGCATAGTAGCGCAACTTTGTAATTATCTAATTTAATTTACAAATACATGTTTAGTTTTTAATATTTACTATTATATTTACACTATGCATGTCGATGGGGCAGTATGCCACCATGCTGGTGGATACCAATTCTGCCAATAAAGTATTTACATTCTAATACAACATGGTAAATGGTTCTTTTGGAAACTTTTACACATGCCTAAAATTTAGTACTTCTATATAAAAAAATAAAGTAGGTATAACGATGTCTTTCTACTACAAAACGAGCTTTGGTTTGACCTTTGGTATTTACATGCACTCTTTTTAAAATGACATCATAGAACAGGGCAAAGATTGGGCTTGTGTGTTGGTTTTTATTTTACTCATCTCGTAGGTTTTATTCATATATTTTGTGAGCCTTATTTATTCCCTTAAAATTTATTGGCTACGTGTTTCCGCAAAATTTTTAAATCTAATGTTTTTTTTTCATGTTCAAACCTGCTACACTACGATTCTTTGTTAGAATTTTTGCTATCATGCATTACTTTTATTTAAAGTTTAGAAATCATCGTGAGAAGTTAGCCTTTTCAGTTCATAATTGTATTTCGTTAAATATGCTTGAATGTCCAATTCAATTGCAAAGATTTTTACATAACTGCGTTAAAAAACTATATCGGAAAATTCCCGATAAATCGGATCGGACATTTTTTTCATATCGGAATTGAAAAAAGGATCGTAAGTATCCCCAATCAATCGGAGCACAATCGGATAACGTGCCACCGGATCGAATCGGAACAAGCCTTAGTAAATACTGATGATACAGAAAATGTGCTACATTAAGCAATATAGTTTAAATGTAAAGCAGGAAAAAATACTCCAATTTCTCCGCTACTACTTCCCAATTCTTTTAGTGGATAATGACCCTGCTGCTTTTTGACGGATAAAGCAAGAATAATTAGAAATAGCTATTTAGTCACATTCAGTTTGCTAGTAGCTCCAAAAGACAGCTTACACCTTCTGTTGTTGCAAATATAATTTAAAAAAAGCGTAAAGTACATAATCAAAATAATTGCAGCTCCGTCCATGGCCTATATTTGAAAAATGCCTTAACAAATAGAAAGAATGTCTTTTAAGACTTTTAAGCCTTTTAAGAGGGTTTGGTCAATATAATAATTAGTTAGGCAATGATGTAGGCAACCTGAAATGTCTCGGAATGAAAATATATCACTACTTAAGTTATATAAAAACTCGCAAGCTTAGGAAACGCTATGCTATAATACGGCTTAGGATGGTGAAATGTTTGCCAAGAACATAATTGATTGCTGTTGATTTAATTGTACATTTCATTTAAATACAAGCAGTTGAGTAGTACGCCGTAATGAGACGCCGCAAAATAGAAATGATAGCTTTGTATCCATATCACTCTGAAATACCGTCACACACTGATGTATACATTACCATTGCCATAAGTGAAAAAACTATAAATTTTAAATAACATGAATTCTTTCTCCCATACAAGCAGCATAGGGAATTACATTTTCCGCTTACATATAAATGCATAATTAACAATCATGTGACACGCTTCTATGTACCTAATGGAACAAGCAGTAAAGTATTGCGGGTGTGTGCTTTTATCATGCGATTCAACATTACCTCCGTTATATTTCTCATTTCAAAGACTTTCCACAGTTTCACCGGCGCTAATATTTACAACCAACTATAAAAGCGCTGCAAATGTGCTTATTAAAACGTTTATGTTTACCATATCTCTCCATGTGCCGGGAATTATGGATGATATATGCAAGTACTCCGTAAACCTAAAACGACAAAAGGATTTAAGTATTTATTTCCATACGAGTCAACCCTGATGCAGGTACAAATGCCACGAGTAGTTCTCTTTTTCTGCCATAGCTACACAGACAGCCGACTACAGTTTTGCACTGCGATACAAGAACTTTGAGAAAAAATCACACGTACACAGTTCTCATGGCAGTACACGGGAAAAGAGGATTTTTAAAAACCTTAATCTACGCTTTTAAAATAATTGACCTATTTTGGAGCCTTACCTATAAATGGTGCTCCATCTCCCAGAATTTCGTTCTAGCGTCCCCGACCAGAATTTTATTCAACAAATACCGACTTGCAGTGGCATATATGAATTTTATTTTGATCCTCCTTCAAATCGGTTGGACATGGAAATACAACATCATGATGGTGAAGACATACTGTCTCGCTTGTATGGCTGTTTACGCGATGATGCTTGCCGGAGCACACCTCAACTACAAAAGACCTGAATTCATTGTGGGTCTGTTGAACAACATGATTCGTTACGAGAAACGTAGGTTGAGCTCTGCTGCTCCGCAGGAACGCTCCACTTGGCTATTCAAAGTGTTAATCATTTACAACGCAGTGAGTGTCTTGTTTCCAGCGACGTATATCCTAAACACAGTAATGAATCCGTGTCTACCCAGCTACGTGGGATCGTTTATACTGTTGGAGCAATGTGACGCCACACGGATGGGAGTGATGCCGGATGTGGTCAATGTGCAATTGGAAAGAAAAATTGTTGTGGCCATGATCGCTTTTATGAATTGGCAGTTCCTTATGCCGGCAATGGCTATCCATCTGTGCTTTATATTCGTTCAGGGCAGAAGCTTCTGTGAATACATTCAGCATTATGGCAGGTAATTTTCTTGTAATTTAACACTAAGAACCTGGATATACTTACTTTTTTAAACAAAATGTTTCAAACGAAAATTCTTTCCTTAATCTAGAACATGTTCCAAGGTGACTTCAAAAAAGGAGCTTCAGCGTGCTGTGTCCGGATTTCGAGAAATCCAGGTCATGACCGTGAACCATCATCGCATCAACGGATCGTTGGTCATAACGGGTTACATGGTTGCTGGTACAATCGGGGAGATAATTGCCTGGTACAACAGCATTGCGCTTAATTTGCCTATGCAGATGTTTCTATTTAGTGTCTGGACGGCGTTGGTGAATGCAACAACATTTGTGTTTGCATATGGTAGCTTGGGTGATGTATTTGAGGCTTCTTTGGAGTCCGAGCAAGTTATACGAAGAAATGGAGAGGCCATGAAAAATAAATGGTTCCGGCGATACGTGAAATCATGTCCCCGTTTGCGAATATCCTTTGGTTCGGGAAACTTCATCGACCCTTTGACACCATTGGTTATGCAAGCGTTTGTTGTGAATAACACTGTAAGTTTGTTATTAATGGGGTAAAGTGAAAAACAATGTTATATTTTGGTGGTATGTAGTATTTCTTTTAATTATAAGTTTGCAAGTTGGTATAACGACATATAAATTGTCCAATTTCATCGTAATCAATCATAGCTTATATATAACATCAATAGACAGTAAAACTTGCAAGTGGTCGTTAGAGTCCGAAATTCCTTTTTTTTAATTGTCACGCTTCTTACATTTTAGCTCATACTATTTAATACTCCTCCAATGCATTTATGTAACTATGCTATCAACATAAGATTCTGACATGACTAATTTATTAACTATTATCTACTATAATGGGACTAGTAGTACATACATATTACTAAACATACTCTGGGTTATTGCTCTGATGGAAAATTGTTCATATTTAGACCGCTGAGGGCATACACGTGCAAACTGATTCTTAAATAGTGCAGAACGACTGGCATATGCAATTAAGTAGTTAATATTTTTTGTCAAAAATTTCTCTTTGTCATTTACATACCAAAGCTGGGTTTTACTTTTATTCGGAATGTAGTTTTTGCGAAACGATTTTTGGTAACAATAACAAGACATCAAGACAGGTTCATTTTTAAACCATACCAACGTGTATCCATATTAAACCAATTTAGGCTAAATAATTTTAAGTATAAACAAAATGTATATAAATTTATATAGATGTTCCTACATTTACATAGCTACATGTGCTACAAACGAGCGCTTGAAGATTATATTTTTGATGGGACGCTCTGCCTCCCCATCGATGGTCATTGAAGTCACTATTTTATTATTTTCAATAAAGTAGAAATAACTCTTTTATATTCTCATTGACCTCCTGAAGAGCGTCGAGCATTTCGCATGTCACGCGCTGGTTCTTATGCTACGGGTTCTTTTTAAATGCACACAGCGGCACACGTAACTCAAAGCAAGACAATTTTACGCAAAACATGAATATCACTAACCTATTTCACTAACACTATAAACACACCAGTAACGAATAAAGTGCGAACTAATCGTAAGCGATAATGAGAATAAACCATTTGAACATAAAATATACATATAGTTATTTAGATACAAAACTAGTTATTGGGGCCAGACCGCCGGCGTGACCTGGCTTCCCATTTTTCAGCTTTGCATGTCATGGTCTGTAAAGATGACCTGCAGGCGAACTCAGGCTAACAAATCATGTACTTTTATGCCTGAAGCTCAATTTAAACGATAATTTGAATATAAAACTACTGTAATAACATTCAGTAAGTGTCAATACAGGTACGAACGGTAAGTAACTACTAGAATTTGTTTCAAAGAAATCAAGCTATAAATATAATTTTTGAATTATTTGGAATTTACTGTGGTCTGCAGGCCAGGCTAGGGCAGGTTGCCCACCTGACCTGACAAATTCGTCCTGGCTTCTGCCTCAGCATGGCCTTAGTTGACCTGACCTGGTCTGCGCCGAACACTAGTTGCGTGTGAAAACCTGTAAAAACATGCTAATTTCAAAACTTTTCTTATATAGGCTAATCCATGTTATGAATTTTATTTCCTGTTATTAAGGTTAAAGTCCATATACCTATGTGATAATCTAAAAGTGACGTGTTTTCTGAAGAAAATGCTTGTTTACGTGAATAGTTTGGCATTTCATCGCACTAGCTTAAATTCTTCAATTTCTGAGGTTTCAAAATGTTATAACACATGCCTATGTAGGCACAGATGTACTGGTAAGTCGTATTCCTTCAGGAGATCCTAAAAACCAATGATTGAATTATGATGATCCCTAGTGGTAGAGTCCGGCGGAAGCTGGCCGACCTGAGCAATTCCCATGCCAGCTCCACATGGAAGTTAATTATTCAAGAATCTTCCCACTCCAACCCTAATGAATACTCCGCGTTGATTGCGTCAAGCTTACAATAAATGGAGTAGCTGTTCACATTCATTAATATTGTATTTGTGTAACACTCCAGAATATGCTGTCACAAGCCACGTTTTAGTATTAGGACAAATATTTCCAGCTTACTAGCAGTGGCGCCGTATGTCGCATTATAATATTATGTCGTAAATCGTGTCGTGACCATAGTTTTTATTGAAACTAATTGAACAGTAATTGTGTAGTAAACTTTTCTAAAAAATGTGCTATTTTTTTATTTAATTTCTTATATTCTCATAAAGTTTTACTT
>JAHZNE010005504.1:0-21428 GCA_027744055.1 Callyntrura sp. NNG-2020
AAGAGAAATTCCTATACCAGAAAATTCATTTATTTGCGAATTTGGTTTTGAAGGTTGACAAATAAATAAGGACCTTTCATATTAACATAGCAACAATTACCAGCAAATGTAAAAAAATTGGTAGGAATTTCGTAATATTTCTATGAATTGCCAAATCAACCCATGCTTGGTGAAAAATATTGTGATGCAACCAAATGTTAGAATATAAGTAAGCATTGATGAGTATCTCAGCTGCAGGTTATAGTCCAATTAATGTTGACCCGCATGAAGATTGTGACACAGAGCAGAAAATAAAAAAAAAACAAAACTGTATTTAAATACATGGAAATCTTGAGCTGTTTCCATGATTTCTCACAATTTTTCAAGTGCGCCTCAACTTTAATAGGATAATACAGAGGGTACTACAAACTTTATGACAATTTTACGTCATGTATGTAAAATTTGGAAATAGCAATTGGACAATTCCAAATCCCCCATAATCCAGAACAAGTTACCACGCAAAGCAGGAGTAGTGTTGTTCTGCAGCTATGCAGTGATCACAGCGTTAATCAAACACTATTTTTAAGCTGCGTGCTGCAACTGACTATAACAGTGATACCAAATACCACCTTTAATATTGCTACCATACTTACCGCAACAAGGCCGTCATTGTCATTGTATATTCGATTTCTCTTTATTACTTTCCGCCTTCCGCCCCTACTTAGAATAAAATAAAACTTTTTCCCATCGTCTGTTCCCTCCTACGAACTAAGTATGTTGTATTTCTTCTTAAAAATTACTCCCTTTATACTGATTTACATAAACCTAACTGTACCAGATGAAAGCTCACCCTCACAGATGCATTTCTTGTTGAGTTCGTTCGTAAATTGCGTAACGTCAGAATTGTTTTTAGTATATAAATACATACATTTTTGTATAAAACACACCAAGCACAAGTTCATACTTTCTCTCTCAAACAATGCCTAATACATTTTTACAGCGTGGCAACTTAACTTTAAAAGGCTGGCTGGGGCCAAAGAAGTACCCTGTCTTGCAGTAATACCTCCATAGAAAAATACGCGAGTGAAGAGAAAACTAAGCGTATGCAACTTTCATGCTACAAGACAAGAAAAGAGAATATAGAATGGAGCAGCAGCAGCGCACAGTTTGGTTAAAATCGACCAGCACTTTCTTTATTAGCCTGTCTGTCAGATCGGATCACATTACCATAGAGTACACATTAGGGAAAATAGCTTGACTTGCTATATGAAATAAATAGTATTGCTTACACAGCAGTATTCTTTTGTCGTTTCTACTTTCTTTTTCTCCCTTTCTCTTCGCTATCATGGTTTTTTTTACTTTTCTTCCAAAAACCATACAAAGCCTTTATAACTAGCCGATGAAGAGTGAAAGTAAAAAAAATATGGAGAAAAGCACTTCTAACTGTACGTTCTACTATAAGTTACAATAGCAATGTTGTAAAATAGCAAAATAGGAAAGCTCTTTTGGGGAAAGTAGCGTGTACAGCAGAGTTGTTCAGTATTAAATTGAGAAAGCAGTCGACATATAGGTTTCTATTCCCAAGTTCCAGGTATTATGAAAGACAGTGTGTGTGTGTATGTAGATAAGGTAATATTTGTATATCTCTAATGTGCAGTACTCATAGGGAATTTATGTGGATACGTATATTATGTATGTAGGTAGCTAAAAGATTGCACACACCGGAAAAAATACGGTCAGAATAAAAGGACATTGGTAAGAAGAGCTATACATTTGCTTAACTTTCAGCTATATTGGTTACTTTTTGGTACTTTTTCCCTTCCCGTTGGGTAGACCGTACAGGCTTCGGCTATGATAGTTCAATGAAATCCGCAATTTCTGTTGTTCACATCTGAATACTTTGTCTCTTTTGAAGATGACAATTTTTCTGAAGAAAAATTGCAAAAAGATGCATATACGTACGTATGTACATTGGAGAAAATATAGTTGCTCGTATATTTATACGCGGCGCTGTCTGGAGATGGAAAATGTAAATCAAGCAGAACATTCGTAAGAACCTACACTAATACCAATACGTTGTGCCGTATTTATACCATATGTAAACAGACAAAACATTATATCATATACAAAATAATATCTGGACCTTGTATTTTGTTTAAATGAGAAAAAGTCTTGCTGCTCAAGAATCCCAACAAATGCTGTAATCTATAAAATGAATAAGACGAATACATAAATCCATAAATACCGCCTTTTGTGAGCAGACCGAAGTATTATTAATCTTTTCGGAAACCATACAGCATATTATGTATACACAGTTTTGGAGTTTCTATGATATTTTAATAACAAAACTACTACACTACACTAACGTGTAATATTGTATTCATCAGATTTTTCCTTGCAACACCTCGCTTTTGCCCTGTAATCGAATGCCACTTTTTACTTTGTCCATAATTTACAAAGCTAAACTTACCTAAGAAAGCATACATACTAAACATACGTCATGCAATTGGTGTTAAAACGGTATAATTAATTATCACAACACAAGCCTCGTGGTGATAGTGCTGAGAACCAGCCGAAAGTACAGAGACGCAGGCAATTTACGATGTAAATTGAAAAATTTGAAACCACAGCATTATATTTTGGATCATATGACTGTTAGGTGTAAATCATTACCTATGAATAAGCATGATTGTCCCCTACGGTCAGATACGGATACCATAACCGTTGTTCTCTCTTTCAGGTCTGGTTTACAATCCATTTGAACACACGACTATCAGACAGGCACCTTTTACTACATGGTACGTATCTCTTTTTTGCATTCTCAGTGGATGATAGAATCTAAAATATCCCCAAGAAAAGGATACAAAGTTACCTTGTTACAACCTCGCAAGAATACTCTTGTCGTTTCCTCTGTCGATCTATAAAAAGGAAAACCACCTCCACAACATAACTTTCAATCCTATTGGAGAGTCAAAGACCTTGGAAAGTGGAAAGCAGACTTCAGTTTTCACTAAGCTGCATCAGCAGAAGCAGCCGTGGCTGAAAAACATTGCATAAGTCAAGCAAGCTACCACTAAACCAAGTATGTAACAACAAAAGTGGCAGCAGCATCTACATAATATTATGACGACTGTACGCGAAGCTCTATCTACCATTCTGGTTTTTGTGGCTGCTGTTTGTCCTTTATAAAAACCTGTAATGTTGTTACTGCTGCGGGCTCTGTTTTTTCCAAATCAGCTTGTTATGTTTATGCATCTATAAATATTTTGGTGGATGTTGATAAAATAGTAAATTGGCTTTGACTGAACATGCAAAACTTTTTTCCCTTTTCTGGCGATGAAACTAAAACGGCTCAAGTAGGTAATGTCAATTTGTATGAGTCTGCATGTGTGTTTTTGTTTGGAAAGTACCTACTGGGAAAACGATCGAAGAAAGCAAAAAGGAAAAAATAGACATATATAGGTACACTCGGTTTTGTTGTGGTACTGCGGTAGATAAAGCGTTTAACGGTTTCAACCCATTTTCTATAAGGATCCGAGAGCTGAGCTCCACATCGCTAGTACATTGAAAACTTTTTCAAAAGTTTGTAGAGCACGTCTGCCAACGGAATCTGCTATATATACAGAGTTGAGTTACTACTCTCATGATAGTTGATACAAACATTCCGTCCGAGATGGAAGCGACGTACATATAGTTGGATAATTAAAACTTTGGGTGGCCGCCTTGCAACTAACTGAACAAACTATTTTAATTGAGCTTTCTTTCAATAGTCTTCTTTTATCGACAAAAGTGCTGATCTAAAAAATCAATTACACACAAATTTTATGTGTTTCGATGATTTCGTAATGTTGCCGAATTCCAAGTAAGTTTGTATAATTTAAATATAATGTCCTGAAAATGAAAACAGTTATGAGAAACGCTGATGCGATATAGATACCCACATTTGGGTACGCGGAAAGGTTCAAAGTAGGCCGCGCTCCCAGAAAAGTCTGGCTTTTCTCCTGAGAATCATTATTAGAGCTTATGCTACTGCAATTCACCGTTCCCTTTGTGTGTGAGGACCGGTGTGTTGTTGGAAAAGTACCTTCATCAACATCATCAAAAGAAATATGCAAAAGTTTCAGAATAAATGGGCATCTCTAACCTAACCACCATCCAATCTCACATGGACACACACAGAGATACAGACACACATATACACCCACCAACCACCAACCACAACACTTTTGCAATAATATTATCAGCCACTACTGTAGCTGCAGCAATAGCCATGAAGTAATAATAATAACAAGGAATCACATAGTCTGGAAAATAATAGCAAAAGAACATTCGCTCTAAATATACAAAGACACTAACAATACGACTGTTGCCGCTGCCATTAAGTAGCAGCATTTTCCTCGTTGATAATGAAACTTGGCTCACGGTCCAAACTCCTAATATCTCGGCTTCTTTTCCCTTTCATTCTCCTTTATTTTTTTCATTTTTTTCTCTTCTTCCTTGCTACTGCACAGAAAGGTTAGTTTTTCTTTCCTATTTCTCTTTTAGTAGTCAATTTCATATAATGGCCAATTTGATACTAGAGATTATGCTCGATATTTTGTCATTAGAGTCACATGAAATGATCCCCTAAGGAAAGATTCCACCAACTATGAGAACGAGAGAGTAATCTTTTTGTAAGTTCTTCTTGCTTTGAGTATGCATATATTTCTGGCAAAAAAGCGCACACAAGCATTTTTTCATGGAATGCATCATTAGAAAATTTACCTCATGGCAGTAGTACTTCTCTAGTAGTGTTGTATGTTTGTTGGAGGTTAGTTTATGTACGAGTAGGCGTGCTTATGCATTTAGACTTATTGTTATGCAGAAAAAATTGTACTCTGTGCTGTTCTCCTGCAACTGTTTCTCTCTGTTGCAAATGATATGTCAAAAAAGTTGAACAAAATTCGCCAGTTTTTGTAAATAAACCTGACTACGCTGCTGCTGCTTCTGCTGCAACTTACACAGGCATCAGAAAATATTTACAAGGCTACTCATTTGGGGAGAACTAAAAAATAGATACAAGAATGACTATTGTCAAGCGTAAGTAATGGAAGTGGTCATGTTATGTTACTTGCTCCTACCACACAGCACACAGCACGTGGAAAAATGACACGGTTTGAATATGGAAGAAAGGGAGAAAAGTAAAAACTCCAAATATTCTGTACGGAACCAAAAGGAGCATATAGAAAAAAGTAGGAAAGAATTTTCCCTTTTTCATTCAGCCTAGGCATATAGTGGCTAGAAAAAGACTAAAGAGGGTGGGCAATCAGTATTATAAAGTATTAAAGGAGTGCAAGGCAATCATAAGCGTTAGCTTTCACACACAACCCATTTGATGGGCAAAGCAAAACTGTAATAAGAGAAAAGCAGAAATAGGGGGGAAATGACAATGAAAGTAACAACGAGACAGACCTATAACAGTATATAGTACTTACTTGGTGATAGAATATACAATTGTATAGTTTACCATATTATCTGGGTGTACATTTGTGTAGAGAGTGAAAGCAACTTTTTTGCTGATGTGATAGCAGTGGTGGTAATAGGTGACAGTTTATAGTTTCATCCAAACGCAATAACCATATCGTCGTACGAGGACAATTTTTTATCTTTTTAGTGTCTAGTGTCTACTTTCGTTAATATAAACATCAGGGTAAAATGAGGGCGAGGAAAAGGAAGAAAATTGTTTGTGCACTACCTACATGTTGTTGGTTTTTCGGTTGGTTAGAAGCAAACCAGTACCTAATCAAGTAGAGAACAGCAAGAAGGAAATTGTAGCTAGATTTGGCAGTAAAGTCGAAATCCTTTTGCGGAAAAGCTAGTACACATAAAAGTCGACAGCTTTAGTTGACTATGAACCACATACTGTTCCAATCCTTTACCACTACATCTAAACGGTTTAACCCAATACGTATGACAAAGATAAATATATTTTTAAAGAAGTTTTATCTATGACTGTTTTATTGATAAAATCCTTATATCTATAATATATACATATATACTTACAGGAAATCACACAATGAAATTAAACATAATGAAAATAGTGTTTAATTCTTTTAGCTCTTTCAAAGCACAAACTTTATATTTAGGCAGCATAGCAGGAAAAGTACAGCAGAGTTTCTATTGTATTCAACTGTGTACAAGTTTTCTGTATACAAGTGCGTGTGTAACAACAGAAGTTGAGCAATGGTATGTGCTTAAACGCTTGAAACATTCTACCTGTGAAAGCATTCCACTTGATTTTTTATTTACGATTCTTGAAGTACTGCGTAGCCAGCCCACGCTCATTAACGAAATGCGATCAATAATATACATGTGTCCCTCCAGTAACAGTAACGTAATACTTCAATTAAATGCTACCTTGCTAAAAAAATAAAGTTTTTCGTTTTTAAACTTTACTACAATTATTTAATTTGAGATAATCCTAGGGAACAATTATATTTAAGCATTATGATACTGTTACTCGGTTTGATATAACAGACATTCGTTTAGAGTATAAATTGACATCGATTGGTTACAATCAAATGACATTTCCACTTAAAATTCTAAAACGCCCAACCAGAAGAATATCAATTCCTTTGTTACGAATTCGCCTTTTACTAACGTAGCATTAAGTAGTGAAACTGTAATTAACCTAAAACGTTTACAATCTGGAAGTTCAGCAATTATTATTTGCGGTTTATGTTTCGTCACGACATGAGGATTTTATATCGTTCATAATATATTTATGCAAATAATTTTATAAGTCAGATCTGCCTTTCCTTGCAACACTCTTCCCGTGCTAAGCCTAAAATGCAGACTGGTAGAACAAGTATGCCATTCTTTCCCTTATTTAATAATGTCTTTACCTATAATACTTTTACAACACTCCCGTTTCCTACAATATCTACTATTGGATACTAAAAGGAGAGAAGCAAGCGTATATATGAAAAGAGACTCGACGACTGTAGCATAGTAGAAAATGGTTGCTGCCGCCGCCAACGGTTATGCTTCCTACGCTTTTCATTTTGTTTGTGCAATTTCTCACTTGCCGTGAGAATGGAAGACCTACGTTTGACATTACAGTGGAAGGTTATTCGTGTGAATGTGTCTGCTTGTGTGAACGTGTAAAAAGAAAAGAAGTGAAAGTTTCACAAGTTTGTAGGCTCGAATATCGATTTAGACTTTTTCTTTCATCTACAGAGTAGTGATATTGTTTTAGAGAAAACTTGCTTGCACGTTAACTTGTAAGAAAGAAGGATATAAGGACTTGAGCAAATAATACGGCGAATAAAAGGCCTTTAGCTCTTTTTATGACAATGTTGCTAATCTTAAAACTAACCAAACTAACCGAGACATTGCCTCCCAAAATTGCAGAAACGATCTTGAGTTAATAAATGCCGTACTCAATAAGATACAGGGCCAAGTATAGGAAAATTTAATACGCTCGATTCTATTTTTCTTGCGTTTTTTTTATTCGACAGAAGAAAAAAATTCTTGGTTTGGCACTGGTTTTACATATATAAATAAAATTGGTGTGTAGTTTTCTAGCGTTTTACATTTTTCTCCAAAAGCACGCCATCTTTCATTTTAATTTCATGCATAAATTAAGTTCTCTTCATTAAGTTTGTATTCCTACGGGCAGTCACGCTGCTGATACTGAATAATAATAAGTAATAATAATAATAATGTGCGATCCTTTTCACGCATCTGACACCTCCAAACACGCACGGGCTGCATAGTAAGTATGTAGGGTTACGTCAACAGGGCAAACTTCATTTAATTACTTTTATGGACCTGTTTGCGGTACCGTGGTACGTTTTTGCCATTATGATGGTGATGGTGGTAATGACATGCAATTTTGATGCTTTTAGTTAGATCATTTACACATGTAATGAATCCTACGTTTGCTCCTGTTCGTTTTTAAATTCCAAGCAACAACCGACTTTTTTTGAGTTATTCGAATTCATGCGTGATAAAGTAAAAAAAAAATATGAAATATATGCTACGCATAAGTAACCTTTAACAGATCGCAGCGTCTGTTGAAGTCTGAATGTATCATTCATTACTATTCATTAGTCTCCGCATTTAGCACTATATATTTTGTGTGATTTATGTGGAATGGGCCAGTACCTTGCCTTGGTCGTTGAAAATCATCACAGGATAATCGTTTTTCTCCGTCGAGCTTTCAAATTTTCGGACGGGAAAATTTAAATGGATTTTTCCACCGAGTTTCTGAAAATTTTCTCCATACGAACGGGTCACCAGTCCCCAGTCCACGATTCCTGTTTCTGGTGACCACAAAGCCATAAGTCCCTGGAATGTCAAAAAGAATCATGAAAAATTGCAACTTCAACGATTTCAAATTTATAACTTTCAGTAAGGGCAAACACTTTCAATAGACACGACGATCATTTGTATTTTTTAAGAAACATTTTAGTAGCTGATGTATATGTGGCATTATTATATTGTGTCTCTCGTCTCTTGTCTTGCTCCTGATTAAACAGATAACATTTACTAAACGAAGCGTGCTGTCAAATAAGTTATCCACACAAGCGTATAAATTACGAAACAACCAGAAACATTCCAAACCTCCCATTGTAAAGAGAAGTTTCTTTTGTATCAATGGCATCCCTAACTAGGCTGGAAAGTCCCTATATACTTTGGTGTCTCAAAACAAACTCAGAACCTTTTTTGCACTGCAATGCGGCCATATATTATATTATTATGCTGGGATTTGCTCGTTTATTCAGACAGATAAAAACTTATAGATTGAACTAAGAGCTAGTCATAAAGATACAGTGATAATAATTTATTGACCATACCCGTTTCCTACTTACTTTTCACATACTAGAGAAGAGAAAATTCCCTCTTGAACGTTCCTTCGAACTATTTTTGCTTATACCCTTATTCTGCTAAACACACACACATACACGATGAAGAAGACTCCATTGTGACCGTGTGCCTGAAAACAGGCGTCCTCATTGTGTTACAAGGAAAGTGAAACTTGCAACGGAAGCCAAATCAAGTACTTATATTAATTATACCTATATACATATTATAGCCCGCAAGACAAATCTAAATTTACTTAGTCACGAAAGCCAAGACGGCAAGATATGACAAATACGTTAAGATGATATGCATTTGGTCGTATATTACATCCGGTACAACACAGAACCGAATCCATATTCCAAAAATATATACAACAGCAGGCACAAAAAAGAAAATTGCAAACAATCTCCCTCTTTCTCTCTCTCTCTCTCTCTCTCTCTCTCTCCCCCTAGTTGATTGTCTTGTTGGTTATAATAATACCAAATTCATTCAGTAATATAGTAGTGCAAGCTGGATATGGTACAGTGGTATTGACCGTTCACAGTTGTTTTTTGATACAGCTTCTTTCTTTTCTTCTTATTTTTCCTGTGAATTCTTCCAGCTCCACCATCTTGCGATGAGAATGATGGTGATGACCATCATCGAACTAAAAAGAACGGCTCCTTTCCTTAGCATTCTGAGAGTGTGCATAGTTTTTCCTTGTCCTACTGCTGCTGCCACTACTCCATTTTTCTATATTGTTTGATGCGATCTCATTCTTTGCTTCTCATTATTTCTCTTCCGACACACAGTAGTAAGTAGTAACCGTGATATACCACCACCAAAAGTATATATTATGAATATCTCAACGAGAGAGTATACCACAACAACATGCAAGTATTAATGTAAATATGTACATATGTATGAAATAAGTAGATTTTGTGATTGTGAGAGTACATTTTTTCTCAAGTTATCCCGGCGTTCCTGTTTCTCTTATAATGAATGTTATAGTGCACATTCTATTGCCAGAGAGGTTTACTGCACCGCTATCTGTACTACTTACAACAGTGAAGTACATTTTTTTCGTGGGGTTATAATAATACCCCCACCACGACTACAACACAACACATCTCATCAGAACAACAACAGCAACATATTTATCAAATGTGCAACCGAAAAGAGGAAACATGCTTTCTTAGATAAATTCCATGTCCTCTTTAACAACGACCATTCTTTACAACAACTACAACCAAGATTGCTTTTGTGCATGCTACATAACCGTCTCCGTCTCTCTAGCTTCTCTCTCTCTCTCTAGCAAACTAAAAAGTAGAGAAAGAGAGGAGCACACAACAGTATATTTTTGTTCTCTCTAGTAAATGAAAAGAAAATAAGGACACACACAGGTCTTTTTCCTTGGCTCGATATGAAATTTCAGATTGAAGCTTTTAATCTAAATCGATATCAGTTTTATTGAGTAGTGCACTACCACCATCGTCATCATCGGTAGAGGAAAGGAGGATGAATAAGGAGTTTCCATTTTCAAGAGCGAGAAGAAAAGAATCTTGGATACATGCAATATGCGTGCACGGACGAATTTTGTACATACTTTATATTTCAAGGCGGCATCATACAAGATAATATATGTGTTGTGTTATGTACGTACGTTACGTTCCTTGTCATTTCACATTTCACATCGTGTCTCCGTAGAATAGTTACGTTTATGTTCAAGCTATATTATGAGAGAGTGTGTATGTTTATAAATAGTGTACCGCACACAAAATACAAAAAAAAGTACGAGCGTAGTACCACCATCCTCATTCCATTATACAAGTTGCGCTTGTGGAATGGACAACATAAAAAGGAATGGCTTCAGCCAAGTTCATGAAAGGAAAAAACGAAATAGGAAAGGATTATTTTCTCCCCCAAAAAATAATATTTACACTGGGCAGGGCATCAAAATTTATCATATTTTTCCATGCCACATATTCTCGTGCTTGGTATGTGAGACTGGAAGAATGTATGTACTACGTGGAACGTGGAATATATACCAACACCAGTAAAAGCCACCAATATATATACGAGAATGGTAAGAACAATGGAAAATGTGTACGCAATAGAAAAACATAAGTAGTGGGGATGGGGAGTGCTAAAGTGTAACTCGATAAGTCCTTTTTTACCTCACAGTGTGGTTCATAATCCTTGATTTTCTCTTTGCTGATGAGCTCAAGATTTGGCACATTATTTTGCAGCCCTCTCTCGTACAGATCCTTCAGCCGTGGGATCTGCTCCTGGCTGACGCTAAATAATAAATGAACACAAAAGGGAAAAAATGTATTTTCGTGTTGATGTGAACATGGCGTATACCCACTTGATGTGATGGAAGAGTAGCAGCAGTCGTAGTACATGCAGACGTATATTATCACCGTCATCATCACCATCGGTCCAAAGAACAGAGTTCATGGTCACAACACAACAAACCACTGCATCACATTTTTATCACGCTATTTTTTAGTTTTTGTAGACAAAATTGTGAGTAAGCAAGCAAGTATTGCATTATTATTATTATTATTATTATTATTAAGGGCATTAATAGTACAACATTAATAAAGTACTACGATGTTTTAAGGATGTATGAAGTAATTTTCACATACTAAATTCCTGCGTGGATGACTCCGCTATTATGCCCACTCTGGTGAGTTCCTAAAAGAATAAGAAAAATTATGTAATGAATTTGTTAGGATTAGAGAGAGAAAAAGCTTACATTTACACGCTGTGCGAGACGGTTTGCTATACACAACGATGACGTTTTTATATTTTAAAATGTAGTTATCTTGTTTTACTACAATACCTTACACGAGCATTGAGCAGAAAAGAAAAAAATGCTTGTGCCATTATTATCATTCTCATCACTGTCTTTTCTATCATTAACACTTCCCGGTCTATTTACCACTTCTTCGCTAGTGTAAAAAACAGCTCATAGAGTAATGCTACATTTGTACGTTTTTTTGTTGTAAAACCTTCAAAATACTTTACGTAAGAACGACGAATGAAACATTTGTGTTACTCATATTGCCCATGCTAAAACACTGCTTGTAAGAGTTTCAACGTCAGGTTGCTCCTGTTGGCTGTCTTTATTTTAGCAATCGGGTATATTAGACCTAAACTAATAGTAAGTCATCTACTGTTTTAAAAATCAAGCTGAACATTTATTCATTTGGGTGGACGACGAAGAATCCCGTCGACTTTAGAAAGGAAAATATTCTTAAAGTAAATAAAAGTAAGTGAGTGAGTAGGAAGGGAGGGAGGAAAGATAGATGCACTAGAAACACGCATGTGGGTGGTTCTATTCAAATGTACTTTAAATGCAGCAGAAAGCGGAACGATAACAATGTCGTTTTCCTTTCCTCCGTGTATTTCAACTCTGTAGTAGGCACGCTAATGCGCTAATTTAACTGTCTGGAACTTTGTAACCTTCCAAACGTAAAGTAATTATGAAAGTTCATCTCAAAATGCTAAAGTAGCTCTGCTTCTGGTGGTGCTTGACTTGGGGGACAAGATTTGTTCCTCGTATTGCTGAAGGTGTGTGCTGGTGCAAATTGCAAGTAAACACAGAAGTACAAGCTAATAAAAACGAAACATTGTTGCCACTACATGCACTGTTAGCTTATACCGAATACCAACCAAGTGCCAAGTTAATCGTTAATTTAAATATATTTGATATTAGAAGATCATGGAATTTAAACAGGCAAGTTTTAAAAGTGCCTACAAGGCAATAAAAATCGTATCATATTCATGAAGGCATTTTGATTCGTAAAAATGTTTTCTTCTCTTGTCATTAAATTGATAACCTCAAGACAGATAAACATAGAATACACTATCAGCCTAATATTTCAGTTGCACACAAGCGCTTTGAAACCGTTCTCGATAATCAAACATACCTTCTTCAATACACACAACACATTCACCCAATCAAGGAGAAATCTGTACTTATTCAATGCTTGAAACGAACATAAATGCGTAGTACTGACATACCTGGTAGCATTACATTTAAGTGCACTACATAGCTTTTTTCTGTGGCAGAGGTGGCACCAACAGTGGTGGCAATGTACAGAAAAAAATTTGACAATGGCGTGAGAAGCTCTAAGAATACATGTTTTTTTCTTCTTCCCAGTAGAAATCGTTTAAAAACTCGCTACCGCGTTTGTTCGTGAAAGCATTTTCAACCATTGGGTATCGCATCGTACACACCAGTGACTGATTAACATTCACTGATAAGCAACAACACATTATTGTAAAAGGAATTTTGTTTTCACTGTTTTGACTTCAGTTCTCGTAATCAAGCTTCAAATGCAGCAGCAAACACATAAAAATTCTAAGAGCCAGCCCACCAGACTGAGCGTCTAATGAAGATGAATTAAATTAAATTATGCAAATGCAATAAACTTCCTTATCTGATACCAATTTCGAGAAATCTAACGATGGCTCTACGTAATACGCAATAGGGTAAGGCGCTTGTGTAACGAGCAGAGTAGTGGTACACGATATATAACGTATCAAAACACGACAACAATAAAAAAGGAGAAAAAATTCTATCTGCACAGTTACACCAGTCGTTATCGGGAACATATTGTACACATGTACGAACAACTTTTATTTTACTATATATGCTTTTTTGCTTGGGCATCCCTTTTTTGGGCGAATTGCAATTGATACGAAAACGATCGAGTAGATAATAAGTTGTGTATTGTATTAGACTATTAGCCCATACTTTTTTCCTGGTAGATGATACGTGGATATGTAGATGCTCGTAAAGAAGAGACCACTCACAACAAACCGTGCTAGGGAAAAAATATTGTATTTACCTGATAAATCTTACGGATCCAAGTGCACTTTGCAATCACGAATGGGGCGTGTTCAAAATATATGCTTGAATCATGCAACCTTGTAATTCAAAACTAGTGAAAAAGCTGGAGGACAAGTGGGACGATAATCGATACTCGTTCAACCAAAAATTATCGGCTGCATGTTTTGTCTTAAACGCAGAAACTTTACACATGTAATCCCTGCCCGCAAAACACATACAGCAGCATGCAGCAGCAGTGGTGGTGGTGGTGGTAGCGAATTGAGGTGAGAAGGGATTAATTTGTGTTTGTTTGTAAACCTGGTCGTTACCAGTGGCGTATTTGTAAAACCCAGAGAAGAAAACTAATGCGGAAATATCTTTTAATTGAACAGAATCAGATTTAAATGTATAAACGTTGCCATTTTCAAAGTATACATCAGAACGGATTTACTTGATTTACTAAACAAACTTAACGCAAACTTGCTACACCTCGTGGGTTTTAATACTCTCGTCTAATCATATTTTAAATTTCCAATGCGTTAAGGAGCTTCGCATGCAAAGCCTACTTTTATTCAGGAAATGGCTGGAAGCTTGTTAAGATTTTGCTAAGCCGTATACTGCGAATAAAATAATTAATTCCGGTTATAGAGTATTTGTTTTCCGGGTTTATATTTTATATCTTATAAGGAGTACCAACACTGGTCTTAACTGTGCAGTTGCAAAGAAAAGTTTTGTTTCGAATACAAGTTCTTTATTTCTTTTAAAAAATCAAAACTGTTAAGTATATTATCTGTTTTACGTATGTTTTAAAGTACATCAGAACTGTTTTGTAGTTATTTGCCCCAGTATTTATTACTCCGTGTGTGTAGCCACAAAAAATTCAAAGGAAAGGCCAACAGCAAGAAATTAAAATGCACCACTGAAGATGTCAAATGTAAATATACGAATGCGTAAGCAAATTAAGTAGATATTTTTCCCAGGGAAAAATTCACATAAAAAACATCTACGGCCAAGACAGCACAAATTTTCATCCTAATAAAGTTTTTCTATTTCATGGTCGTAAAAGAACGATATAGATGTACCTACCTACTTCTACAATCTCGCAACTCTTTTCATGGTTCTGTGTGAGTGAATCAAATTAATCCCATATTTTTCTACATCGGTTGGGTTCCATCCATAAATGGAGATTCAATCAGTCAGGCAACCACCAAATGTTTTATGTCTCATTCAAGATCGCACTTTCGCGCATACATAAATGAATTCACAAGATACACTTTCAAAGCCCAATGTCGTTGGTGGAAGTCCATTGATAAATTTCCATTTAAAATTCCTCTAAGCAATCCTACGGTTACGGACATACGTGAAAATATGTGCCGTGTGCCGTATGATGTGTATAAAGAAAGTAACAAAATGAAAAATGGTTATATAGACAGAAAGCTAAATATAGTCAGCGTATTAACTTCAGTAGTCCGTTCAACATGGCGTTGTATTCCCGAAAATGTTATTTATACCAGTGATATTCATGCGGTATTACTTTACACCCATTACACGGGAAGTGTACACACATGCAGAGCGCTAGTGAGGAAAAGCGAGAGACGCAAATAAATGGAAAAGGAAATAGAGAGTCAATAACCAATTTCTGTTAACAGAATTACAAACGTTTCTTTTACTAATAGGACATCATGTAATATGCAACACGTCGTATCATATAACGACGGTTCATGATAACGTGTTGTATAGAGTCAGCGCTCACAATTTTCGGGAAAATAATGTGATATCGATACTAGTCCTCATTACTCCGAGAATACGACAGCAACAATGCAATAAAAGCAACACATTGAAAATGTAACATGGCATGTGCACGGATACTGAGACGATACACACACACGTGTACAAAAAAACTTTGTTAACGTTACACTGTGCGGTATGTACATGCATTGTGTGTAGGTACTCCTTTAATCTATCTAAAAATCGGGAAAGGTAGTAAAGTTTTTTTTCTCTTTTTTAATACAACGGTCCAGTCACTCGAATGAATGTGTCTGCATAATACGTGACGAATGCTGTTTCCGTTGCAGGGATATTATTACGTTTGAACGATATTTCCTCTCTCCCGCTTTTTGGTCTCTCCTCCCGACTTTTTTCTCCTTTTTTTCGCGAAGAAAATGGCTGTAATGGAAACTTCGATCTAGGTAAACAGTATTAAGCGTTATTCTTTTAGGAGTTATAATCAAATTACTCGTTATTCCTGTAATGTGAACCAGCCGAGCCGAGACCCATGTCCCGTTTGTAATGCTGTCATCGAGCGGGCATTAGATTAAACAACAGCAGCATAGGTATTTGAAGTAGGTACATTACTATCATAAGAGAACCATAAGAATAGGCTTGTAGGTAGATTCCTCCTAGTATAGTTACAATGATGCTACGGTACTAATAAAGGAAATGATCGAGTTTTTTTTCAACTTATCAAAATCTATAGAAACGGAATCTGGAAGGAAACGAGAGAAAGTAAACATGCTGTGTATTTATTCGATAATACAATTCTCCCAACAAGACCATAGTATCCGAGGTTGTACTCTCGCGTATCTTTTCATTTTTGTTGTGCCAGACATGTAATACCCTGCCCCCAAAGGTTCCTCGAATTTCCAGACAATGTGGGTATAAATTTACAAGGGCTCTTTGCATGTTTGTATCCGTATGGATGGATCCCCCCATATACTGAAATTATATTACACTATTTTTTGCGTAACATCATCTGAATTGAATAACAGACAAATGAAAACCGCAACAGAATAACAACCAAGCCAGCCAGAGCGCCATGATCAACATCCGACCAGGACACGCACACGGCAATTTCAACAAACAACAGCAGCATGCCATATGGACCTGACGACTTGGTGGTATACTGTGTTAGTGATTGCTAATTTCGATTCCTGCCAGCAACTACCCTATTGGGACTTGAGCGAAGAAGACGAACCTTTTGAAATGGAATGGTAATGGGCTGCCATTGAATTCAACTGTTTACAAGCCTTGTTTACTTGTACATATAACCAACATGGAAAATGGAAAGGTAATATAAAAATGTATGTGTGTGTGTACGATCTCATATATGCGAGGATATAAGTCTGTGCAGAGAGCACGAATGTGTGCAGTTTATACAGATGCGCGAAATATTAGAAAGTTGCTTACATTGTTGATCTGAAACACCATGCTAATGCGACGGATGATGGTAATGGTGGTGCGCTTCCATAACCGTTAACTTAATCATGAAAGAAACCCATTTTTGAGCAGAGTGGAAGAAATGAAGATGAAGTGATTGCATTTCACAACCAAAAGCATTCAAGTTCTACATTACATCAGTAGTAGTAGTAGTCGTAGTAGTAGCAGTAGTAGTTAGGTAGAGTCGGTAGTAGAACGAGTAGTAGTTTTTTTGTCGACGCTGTCGTCGTCAACGTAGTCACGTTGTATAATCAGCCTCTTTAAAGCACCTACACTCTACACACCATCATCAGCGAAACTGGTTTCATCGTCACATTTCCCCATCGACAGACAATGAACAATAAATGATTTTTACTGTAAAAGGGAAGGTTATGGCGTTATTCCAATGAATGGGGTATCCTACAATTATTTTGTTTAAACACAAAGGCTGCTCCTCCTTGGCTATTATACAGCGTCTACTATACTATACGGAGAGAGAGAGAGAACCTTCTCTAATAAAAATGCTAACAATGCATAATTTAAATGCATGTCCATTTAGTTTCGATTTCTGGGTTTGATTTTGATTAGCCAATATAACTTTTGCCTATTTATGAGCTATTCATTTCTTTGAACACCCTCTCTGCCCGTCGTAAAGTTAATAAGCCAAATGTTCACAGTTTATTCATTTATGGTCTTTGGTTAATTATCCTTTTTGATGAGGAGGACGATGATGAGTATGAAAACGCACCTGCCAGCTTTTTGTATGGTGGTGGGCTCATAATATATGGAACCTATCCAATCATTGAAAATCAGATCCCTCACAGTAATGTACATTCATTATTCATTAAATTTGTCTAATCGGAAGTACACAGATGGGAGGATTTTCCTCGCATATCCATCACTTTTGTGAGTGGGTAAAGGATAAAGTAACCAATATTGTAGAGGGGTGGTGTATTGGATTTTGCTTTACCTCAGCTCACAAGATCCCAGATCTACGGCGGAATGTTCCAGTGGAGTTTCAACCCGGATCTATGTAGTCGTAATGAAGGTGTATCACATATTGCCCGAGTCTATTCGGGAAAGATAAAGGAGGATATTTATACATACGTGATTGTGCCAACAAACGACGCACAGACCCATACACACACATACAATTTTATGTATTTCATGAGGACGGGCTTTATGTTATTATTTTCCCTTTACCGAGGCTGCCCAGCTTCACTTTACATTTACTTTTTCTTTGTCAGTTTTCAACTATTATCCTGCCTTCCACACGTACAAGCTGTCCTTCGACGAAAACTTTCTCTCCTGCTATCTCTCTCTCTCCCTTTCCCTCTTCGTCTTCTCCTTCCCTTTTAATCCAATTTATTCTAATTAATCCCTGACATTTGCTATTTAAACATTCATTCATCCTTGTAAAGCCCTCTAATTAGGCAAGTAGATGATATTCGCGGGAGCTCTGATGATGGTGGTGATGTCTGCGTGAGTGCGGAGTACACGAGCACGAGTACTCTCACACACACACACATGTATAGGGAGAGAGAGAAAGAGAGAGAGAGAAGAATGGCCCACAACGTAAATACCTACCTATTTTCTATGAGCTTGAAGCACAAGTAAATAGCTGGAAGATGCCACCGAGTTAGGACACTCCTCTTTTTCTCTAAATATGTAGGTAGTTGCAGCTGTGCCCTGTACGTAAAGAGTTGAAGAAGCCATTCAAAAGAGAAATTTAAAGTAATGCTCTTTCTCTCTAATGAGTTCTTAGGACTCTCTCTTCTCGTCTATTTTAATCCTGTGTTCTCAAAAAATGATTACTAGACATCATGGAGAAAGTACATATACATGAGCATGAGGTTGAAAAGCAAACAGGGTACGAGTTTGTTTTACTCCAACGGGCATATATGCCTCTGTCTTCATAGACTTCCCGTGAGTTTCAAGTTGAACTCTTTACTTGTCTGAGAGATAACAACGAAACTTAATTCCTGAATAATACTCTGCTCCTCTCCTCTTCCATTTTCCATCAGAAACTTGCAAAACAGCTCATTAAATTAAAATAGACTCAAAACGAGCGTTGTGCAACTTATAGTAATAATGACGATGATAATAATCATTTCATTTTGAAAAGTACGTCGTATATAGCTCGCTGTGCTGTGCTGAGTGCACAAAATGTTGTAGGTTAATGCTGAGAGAGGTTATAGCATTTATACACATACTCTTTGTAGTACTAAACGAGTAAAAAGCTTCCATGTGGTGTAATAATATCATTTCACCATTTTTTCGTCAACTATCATCCTCTCATATCTCTCTCTTTCCCTCCTTGTCTCTTTCTTTGGGGGTTCTTCGTTCCCATTCACCGTTCATTGCACACACACATCCCTAACGTCTTTATTCAATTTGTACATCTTTGAAGTTTCATCATACAAACCGTTGTTTTACGCGTGAGCTCAATTTATTTGCATCCAATTACACACAAGGAAAAAAAAGTTTTTTTTTATCAATAATCCATTTTCTTTTGAGCACAAGCATACACGTGTTATACTTTACCGAGGTTATAATGCAATCAGATAGAAACCTAGCGTGTACTTGTTTATTTTAACATGTACAAAGTGTCGAAACAGTGTGTGTGCTTTGAAGTAAAACAGTGTTATTACTATTATTACAGTTCAATACACACCTATAAAACGTCAGGTAAAGAACTCATACGATTTTTCCATTTGTAAAAGCAAAGGGCACAGACAACACCAGTATTTTCCTGCATCTTAGTTTCGTGAGCTGTTAGTTTCATTGATTAACCCAAGGTAGATGTGTACACTGCGCATAAATAACTGAACATAATAAAACCCAAAAGAAATACTTTAGCTTGTGCAGTGTTTGATTTGGTTGGATGTGGAAGTTGTATTTCGAATGACTGAGATAAAATGCAAAATTGAAGAACAAAGGTCATCATTACAAAAAAACATGCTTTTACACACAGAGACGGGACAAACAGATAAGACAATTTTCCCTCTCTCCCTCTCCCTCTCTCTGTCTCACACGCTCAGTTATGTGTACAGCGACTAAAAACAATACGGCATAAATAAATTGAAAAGTTGTCGACTTTGGTAATTGATATTCATGGAATATATTATTCATTCATGATATTTCAATTATTATCAGGCACAGATTCATACCTATATGACGTCTTACATGCTCTGTTTGTACTTTTGTGAGTGAAACAGCATTAGCACACGTCATACAAAATAATAAATATCACGAGACTAAGGTGTGTAACTTATTGAAATATTTTTTTGTACAACAACGTACATTTAACATTGTACAATTGTAAAATGACAAACTTATTTGAAAACAAAAAAAACTTAAAAAATTATTTTCAAGAAAGAATACCTCAATATTCTATAAATCACTACGCACGTATATAGCTTCATCATTCTATACACCGTAATGTGAAAGCTATATATTTTGATAACCAACTCGTCCTACAGAAGAAGAAAAGAAAGATTTTTTGTTTCTGTAATTTTTCTCCTGTAATAATAACCATCATAATAAGAATAATACTAGCACCACCACCACCAAGCAGCGTATTTCATAAGAAATACATAGCTGCCTCTACATGTGTGTACTAAAGACGAATTCTAACAAAATAGTCGCCTCTATTTTTGAAGGTCTTATTGATAGACTGCTACATGCGCAATGAACATCAACATACGGTATTCATAAAGATATCACCACGCCATGCCACCACCACCACACCACAATAGTAACTCTCAGATTGGAATATATTTGGTATGTGCCATATCTATACTTTTATTCCTTGTTCTCTTGTTTGTACCGCGCGAGGTTGATCATCATTTTCTTTTTTTCGTCTTGGTATCATCGTGCAGACGGCGAACCAGGTTTAAATGGGCTTACAAATCAGCATGCTCTCTCATCTTGTTGTGCTGGCACAGCAGGTTTCTTCTCTTTGTGGCTTTGATTCACAACATATTTTTATTATTACTGCTGCTCGTATGATGATGGTGATGATGATGCCTTCTCGCTTCTCTGTCGTCGGCACGAACTATCCTCCCGAACACATAATATATAAAACATAATATTGCGGCTGCAACAACACGCTTGTTCTTTCCCTTTTTGTGACAAAAAGTAAAAAGGATTACTGAATGTTAGAGACAGAAACTCCACGTTCCTCTTCTCCTTTTCTTTTGTGATGATGAAGATGAAAACCTGTACTAATTCATTCTGGAGCCAAGTTAATATGCCTTTCCTTTTACCACACTTTACTACTTTTCTGTTATCCATCGAAGAGAGAGAGAGAGAGTGTACGATGAGGAGTAATAATATATATCTTACCCAACACATTCAACAAAGCACTGGCTGCGGAATGAATTGACCAACGAGACGAGAACGACGACAAAGAGGACGTATCTATTACTAATGGACGTTTCACGGATATGGATAGAATGAACAGAGAGAGAGAGAGAGAGAGGAGAGAGAGCGAGACTTTCATGTTCACGTGGTGTTTCATGATTGCATTACATTGTTAATACAATTCCATGGTACGCTGCTGTTTGCAAGATAGATTACGCGC
>JAHZNE010005505.1:0-23601 GCA_027744055.1 Callyntrura sp. NNG-2020
AATTAAAAGCCCTGCCCCAAATATATCCACCCAGTAGTAGCAGTATCCACGTGGTGAGTGACGCGCAGATGATGATAATGACGAGTTGGGAGGAAGAATGTATTAAAAGTAGAGTGATGTGAGAAACAAGTTATTTATTACCACGCTAATACCTTGTGACGCTACTACAACGACGACTAATATTGATACAAATGATGATGACTCCAGAAATTCTCCAAGTTGCAGTTACTCTCGAACCAATTTTTATTGAAAGAATTGAATGCACACACGGCTGCCTGCTTTCCTAGCACTGACCCTCCTAAATCAAGTGTGGTACGACACAAGGATGAAGAAAAGCAGAATAATAAAAATATGTCTGTTACTATCTGTATGTGCATTTTTATTAAAAGCATTTCTCTTATTGGTTTCATCGTTAATCATCATCATCATCATCATCATCATCATCATGATCAGCCTCGCTTTTAGTTCTTTCATCTTCACCTATCTTGTCCTAAGATTCTTTCTTTCCTTCAGCGCTTACTCTTGTCTCTCTGATGATCCCACCATCACCATCTTATCATCTGAGTCTCATCTCGTCGTTTCTCTCATCTTCTCGCCTTTCAATCCGTCGTCATTTATCAGCCTTACACCACTTCAATACTCCAACTCACCTTCCATCATCTCTTCTTCTCCTTTTCCTCTCATTCACCACACCGCATAAATCGACGACCACAACGTCGCGTTGTACACAGTCTAATGCCAAGAAAACACGAGCTAGACACGTCATGTAATCTTGTTTTACTTTTACACCTTCCACCTCTCCACTTTTTTTCCCGAGAGTAACCAGGTAGATCCATAATAATTTCCCTCGTTCATCCCGGCGATGACGTGGTTCCTGGTGATGGTGGTGCAATGTTGTTCATGTCAGTCAATGAATGAGCAATATGATACGAGTCGGGATAAAATGATGGCGATGAAGAGGATACTTGTCCTTATGAAGCCTCATAAACCACTCAGCTCAGAGAGAGAGAGAGAGCTTCAGTGTTGCTGCTGCTGCTGCTGCTTCGGAGAAAAATTTGAGTCAGTCTATTAAAGTATCATCCTTATTCTGTCTGTGGCAAGCAGGATGAAAACTGATATAACTGTCGTCTATTTTCATTTTCCTCTTGAGCTTCTTACCTTTTTTTCTGTTCTTATCAGGATCCCTACCAATCATGTTTATATCACAAGAGGTATACACACCACTGACCGACCAACCGATAGGATGTCGGCGGCTCATGTGAAGACCACAAGGATAATAACCATGGTCATCATCATTATCATTGTTACTTATTATTATTACTTTTACATAATATTATTATTTTATTATTATTGCTATCATGCATACTAAACAGCAGAGGAAATAAAGAACCAGATGAGCTTTCTGAGGCAAGGTGAGTGATGGAGAAACATGGTGTTCGTTTATACTAGTGGGGATAGTACAGTCATCATGATAAGGTTGCCTTGACGTTGCAGGGGAGTAGGAACGGGGCAAAAACTACCTGCGGACCCGAAATTGATGTGATGGAGGAGCAAGGAGCAAGATAAATAATTTTCTTGGCTCGCTGGACTGAAAAATGAAGAGAAGTAGCAGGGTAAACGACATTGATACACAAGTTGTGACTACGCACAGTCTGTCTGTCTGTGTATGCCTTGTCCTGATGCGGCGCTGCTCCGCGATTATTAGTGGACAAAAAATAAGAGAGAGAGAGAGAGAGACTGTCAGATTAATATTATTAGTTAGTCAGCTACAGACAGAGCACGGACCAACGTATTTTATGAAGGCAAGAACGAAATGAGATCGAAGATGGAGAAATGGTGTTTTGGATGGAGAGTGTAACTAATTAGCAGATTAGCATCTCTCTCTACCTCTCTCTCTCTCTCTTTCCTCCTTCTTTCTCAGAATTCACGGCGTTGATCGTTGTTGACGAGAAAATAGGAACGGAAGGAACGCTTTTAAAAATTAAGGTCATGATGCATAAGCTCTCCCCGTTAACAAGAGAGCTGTCGATGATGGTTATGGGTTTTTGGTAGTAGAGTAGTAGTAGTCACTAGTAGTAGTAGTAGTAGAGAATGGCAACATTAATGTCAATTATAGGAGAGGTTCTCGTCTATATACCACGATACTCCTTGAGTCAACTCAATTTTAAGAACTTGAACATCCCTTAACTCCGTGTGTCATTATTGCCAGAGAGATGAAGGTGTACATGGTAGTGTTGAGAGCTTGAGAGAGTTTAAGTGAAACAGCGCAGAACTCAAGATTGAGTCTGTCAAGCACTCTCCAAGACGAAAGCAACCAGGGACTCTGTAGCAACACGGCAATAGTTCTCTTTAAGGCAGCTTCCTCTAACTTTATTACGACGAAAGAAAAAGTGGTCGATATGGCAATCGCGTATACAACAACCCGTAATTAGTTCGCCTTCCAAAGGGTGTCCTTTGCTTTTCCCCAAGAAAAATATTTCAAACAAGCATGGTATCATGACACAAAAGTGTACAGCGAAGCGTTCCAAGTTACAAAAATGTTTTCAAAATTCAAACGTTGTTTTCGTGGGCCTTCTCCCTTCTCGCTCCCAATTTATTTCACAGGGGAGTAGGAAAGAAGACTAGGAGGACCCTTGAGAAAGTGAACGCACTTGTAATTGTTACCCGGTGAAAAAGCGTATTATTATAATATGTATGTATTTTAAAAGGATGATTACGATTATTACCAAACATCTCTCGCCGGTGTACCTACGAATTACACTTGCCTAATTGACGGGTTTTGAGCGGATTGTTGACGAGGAAAGAAATGTGAAGACTCACGGACGGGCCAACAGTTTTCGGGTCAAGTGGCCAACAGTGATGTGGCAGTAGTGTAGCAGGTGAGTTTTAAGGAGGTCCTTCAAAACATCAAGAAACGACTGCGCGGTGGTGCGTAGCGTGCATACATAATGGATAATGATGACACTCATCCTGATACTACCTGGGTACACCTTTTTGGTAGGAAACTGTTGAAAAAGGTGAGCAGGTTTATGTTAATGTGAGGTAGTAGTAGTAGTGGTGGTGGTGGTGTGCGTTATCAAGATTGTGAAAGACAGGAAACGCCCGGAGGGCACACGAAGGATTTTTTTGTCATTGGGCAAGAGCGCGTTGAGAAGAAGCAATGCGTCATTCATTTGCCGTTATTTATTTGCAATACTATCATTCTGTTTGGATTACATATGCAAATATTTGGATTTTGGAAGGGATCACTTGACGTATCATTCATCATTTTCGCGTGACAGATAAGCAGATTGGGGAATCACGCTTGGTCTAGTGGCAGATGATCGTGATGATGATGATGACAACAATGGAGAGCGAGCGAGCGAGAGAGAGAGAGAGAGAGAGAGAGAGAGAGATTTCTTTCTCTTTCTTCTGTCTATAATCATTATGTCACTGCAACAGAGACGGATGGTTTTTCAAAAGTTGACAGATGAGTGGATAGATACGTGGGGTAGTATGTGGCGAATTACTTGTTATGATTTGGGGGGCCTCGTACCACCAACCTATCGTCATTGATGACAACCTGTTTTTTTTATGAATGAACTGATAAAAGAAGTGCAACAACCAATTTTCAGACTTTTACTACTATGCCTACTTAGGCAGTGTCATTTGGACCCCTTGTTTGTTTACGCGTGGAATAACAGAGTGGGGTACTAGAGAGGTGCAGCCCGTAGTAGTCATCGTGGTAGTAGAGGTTACTTGAACGGTTGAAGCTGACTGAGAGGGGAATGTCATAGTCAGGTTGTTGGGAACAAGGTCATCGTCAGGTAGTAGTTGACTGATCCTTGTCAGAGAGCCTGTCATTGGGAGACATCACAGGAACACTATAATTACTCGTTATTATTACCAATCCTCTGAAATAATTATAATAAAACAGGCACGGCAATTGCAACAACTCGATCACTGCTGGTGGTGGGGAATTTCTTCACGAAATTACCCTAACCACTTGGTTTCTTTTTGGTAGAATTGACAATCACGTTTGGAAACGTTGTTTGCTGCTCTGCCCCCTCTTCCTAGTGCATTCACAAAAAACGTGATGTTCAATTTCAATCCGACGTGCATTTCAATTTTATTTTCAATTTATTAAAGAAAAATGCCGATTTATAGTTGCGCTCGTCCGTCTCCCATCGAAAAAAAACAAAGTGCTCCTGTATGTAAAATGGAAATATTGCAAGCCTCCACACCTACCAACGCACCAAAAGGCCCTGGCATCTTCGCCACCCTACGCAGTCACGCACGCACAAACAGTAGTAGAGGCAAGGCTGGCACTCAAGAGAGAGAAAAAGGGGAAAAAAATAACAGGCATTGTTATTGGTGTTGAATGAATGATGTGATGTAACACAAATTTGAAAAAAGAAAAATCTCTTTCTGCAAACTGGCCATATGCCAGGAACGGTTAGAAATATTGAAACTTTTTGGCTACCAGGCAAAAACGCAAGTTACTAGCAAATAGGAATGCAGTTCGCTGTGTGTTTGTGCGTATCCTTGTCTTTCCCTATATTCCCTGTGCACTTTATTCCAACTTACGCATCACCCAACCATATAGACAACGACACACGCAAAAAAAATAAGCAGTGACGCATATTTTTTTTTTTGCGAAATATACAATTTTCAAAAGATAAAAATGCAAAAAAAAGTCTTCTTTTCAAATGGAGGAAGGAGATAACGAGTTAATGTATGACTTGCCATATCGCTATTGTTATTGCACTCATAAATTTACACAGTGACAGATAGACACGCAGACTGGGAAGCAGACTGCGAAAAAGAGAAGCAGTTTCAAAGGGATTCTCCGCGGCTTAACCATATTACTTATTATTTTTATTTTTTTTGTCGGCAAATTTCAACCGCCGTTGGAAAAGAGTCATAATTTTTTTTTACCCACAGCAGCAACAACGACACAGACTGACAGGCAGTGACAAAACAGAATCAATTTGAAATAGTTACTCTCCCTCCATCTTGTCTTGTCTGCCGGAGGATCATTCCTTTTTTTTTTGGTCCCCCTCCCCCGCAGAGAGCGGCGGCAGTCTGCGTGGTGGTGACAAATGTGAAGAGAGAATTTATGGAGGAAAACAAAGAAAATAATGTGGGATGGATAGATACTGGGTCTCTCCTTTCATTTTTCGTTGTTGTTGCTCTTTTCTGGGGTGGTGCGTGTGTGTGCGTGTGTCCTAATTGATAAACGACGGGGAAAACAGAACAACAGAAAAGAAAGAATTGCCAGTAGTGATGATAATTATATAAAACGGAAGTGAATGAAAAGGGGAAATGAATTGTTTTATGGTTATCTAGAAATGAGGCTTGTGCCCACCACCACCCCGCCTCTCGATTCAAAATCTCGAGAGAAAGAAAGACACAAAAGTGCGTACGTGTCTATCAAAATGCAGATTTCATTTAAACGGTCGTGGTTGTCGAGATGGAAAAAAAATGTGGTGATGTAATTCGAGTAGAGTAACAACAGTAACGAAAGCCAAGCCCTGTTTAATTTAACAGCTGGTAACGAACTGACATTATTTTTGTGTGTAAAAACAAAACAAGGTCATCATCTGGACAGGATGACGTGAGTGGGGATACTGGCTATGAGGATGATACAGAAATGACTTGTTTTTAGACTGTTTCACAAATGGATATTGATATTACGTTAAAAATCGTTCCAACGTAAAAGTAGGTTAGAGATATAGTTTGTGGAAAATGTTGTTGCAGCCACAACAGCAGCACCAGCAGCACCAGTCCTTTTTTAATGTGATGCTCAACGTGTTCAACCTTTCATTTTTACGACAATCGGTTCACTGACCCGTCGACTAAAACATTTTTGTAAAGCTAAAAAGCACTTGCGAGGGGAATCGAGAGAAGGAGAGATGGTATTTTTGGACCAGTTGTCTTCTTACCTACTTTTTTCCCCGCAAATCAATTAAGGAACTGGATGCAGGCAAGTACGCTGGGAGATCAGTGGACCACGTAAAAAGATTAGAGAAAAGTTGAAAGTGAGCTTTTCAATGGTTCGAGGATATTATTGCAGAGAGAGAGAGAGAGAGAGAGAGAGAGGGGAAAAAAGATAAAATATATCAGTTTTGAAATCAGCTTTTAATTTTGTGTCCTTTACACCAGACCAACAGGAGTGTACAAAAGCCGATGCATTATGATGACTGTGAGATGATGACGTAAAATGTTTAGTTTGACTGACTGGGATCCCACTTTGAACTCAAAGTAGGGTAATTGATGGAGTTTAATGGGAAGAGAGAGAGAGAGGAGCAACGAGAGTTGATGAGGTAAAGCTTTTAGTCACATTTCCCCCTGAAATAACTAAAACATTTTAAAGGATTACCAGTGTGAAGTAAAAATGTAGGTGCATTTATGTATGTTGCGTTTGGAAAACTGTAACTTATTTCAATTCCCCAACATTTTTCCAAATTTACCTGCGATGGCGGTGATGATGCTGGCTGGTGGACCAGTAATAAAAACGGATATAGTTATGCGCTGTGGTAGGATTCCATTTTGTTGCACATAAGCTCTGCTGTTGCTGCTGCTGCTGGTACAAGATAGGTAATCATTTACTAGGTAGCGTTTTACACGTTTTATGTGACTGTGTGCATGTGATATTTTGGAAGTGTTTTTTTCTCTGCTTCCACATCCTACAAGGTTTGCCCCGGTGATCTGTCAAGCTTCCTGTCAAACTCCCCCAAATGTAGGGGACGGAGTGAAGCGAGAGAGGACGAGCGAGTCAGAGTTTCATTTACATTTTTTTTCTTTTAAAAATTCATATTTCACATTGCCTGCTCTGTTCTAAATTCTCTTTGAAAACACGTAAAATATAGAAGATGTCATTATCATCAAGACAACAAAGTGTAAGTGTCCGAGAGGAAGATGCTTCTTGCTCTTCTCACCCACCAACACGCCACACGATTCTTCATCGTGATAATAAGTCTTAAATATTACATAGCGATCCAACACAAAGTGTACAGAACAGACGGCACCAACAACTTTTGTTTAATGAGCCTGGTAAGGTGCTAGGAGGTACAGCATTTTTGGCAAAAGAAAAATCTTCCTCCAAAAAAGGACAACTGTCACAGTCAGAGTGCCTCCAGTCCTGTAATATTGAGCATCTCTTATGGAGCTTGAGTTTGAGTGAGGAAGGATAGGATTTCATTATCTTTGCTGTGGGGGAACCAGAGGATTCTCTCTCTCTCTCTCTCTCTGGTTGAGTTGATTTTTGCATTCAGCGGAAAGAACCAGAATTCTGCATTCTGCTTGCATGACTGTTATTAAGGACAACGCGATTCCCTTTTTGGGACAAATAAGGACAAAATTCATTTTACACGTTTGAAAGTTTACATTTTTATTTGCGGCGGCAACAACAACAGAGCGGTTATAACGATCGTGGTTCGTGATGCTGACGGCGGCGGCGGCGGCGGCACACGATAACATGGTAATCTTTATTCATTCTGCCACATAAACAAATCGGATTTACTACAAGAGGGACACAAGAGACCTGTGTGTGATCACAGCCGCACTCATAAGCTTACTAATATATATGTAGTGTACGTTAATAATCGGATGATCCTGTCATATTTTTTTCAAAATGTGCCGGTGTCGCGTATTTCGTCTTCATCTGCGGCGTCGCTTAAATTGGAACTTTTCTTCCCAACGGGGGGAGTTAATTGGGAAAAACTAGGATGTATGTGTCATTTGGTATATTTAAATATTCTCCTAATGTTCCTCCATTGCTGTTCGTGCAAAAAGTCGGCAAATTACAATTATCACTCTCACTCGTCTCGTTATATGTGCAATGGAGCTGGTCTAATGATGGGATTTGTAGTGGGCCCACCTGGGGCCAAATATTATTTATTCTTTTCTCTGTTTTACTTGTGTGTTTCCCACAGTCGAAACTGTCAGCTAGTTCTTTGGATGCAGATGTATGTATGGTGCTTGACGATGAATGGAAAAAAATGTGTCATAAAATGTCCAAAAGGAAGATTCTCGGTGTATAATTAATTCTTTTTTAATGTTAAAATACAACAAGCTGCTTACAATTTTTTGCTCTTATGAACTTGTTTTTGTCCGCTGAACTACAGTATTATTTTTTTATGACATTGCGTAATATAATAGCGACAACGAGCTGTAAATTTGTACTCTGATTTATTCATTTTTATGACATTTTTTTAGCGTGTCGGCTGTGTCACCGTCGTGCCAGCCGATTATGCAGTTGACGCCAACGGACTAGTTTGTACACAAAGGCTTCCTTGTTTTCGTAATATAAAGCAGAGATTTGTGTTTTGCAGCGTGCATATCGTAATATATTGCGTATCATATGTGTAACGTGTAACCTGTAACTGCGTTCTTAACTGACATGGTACGTCGTCCAGTCCAGTCGCTGAGCGCCACAGCTTCGATGACGGAACGCAGAGAGCCAATGGCGGCGCTAATTGCTAATTATCTGCAAATTCAAAGTTTACCTGCACCTTGGGTGATTACGAACGACCTGCTACATCGTTATACATCTTGAAATTGAAATTTAAACGGAAATATGACCCTATTTTTGTTTTTACGCTTCCGCCACTGTTATACCTCGTTTTACCAACTATTTTTTATCTTCTTGTCTTTACACTTTTTCACAGTTCAACTCCATTACACTCCAACATAGAAAATACATAAAAAGGGAATTGGTGCCGGTTGTAAAACTGATTAAATTGTGAGAGAAAAAAATCCCTCCAATCAAGTCCATAAAATAATATGCAACACCCCAAGTGACTCTCTGCATTATTATTTCTCCTCTTAAAAATTGATATTTGATGACTTGTCTTTCTCTTTTCCCCCTGCTTCTCCTCTGCTCCCCCTTCTTCCTATTTCTTGTGAAGTGAGCGATTCCTCGCTTAACGACTCACCCCGTTTAAGTAGTTTCATTTTACTATCCGTATTTCCCTAAAATGATTCATGCGTTCATAAAAATTTGTCACAGGGCTCATTTATTAGTATTTTATTGACACCATCATCATCTTTATTATTATTATCATTTCCTTCTTCCTTCCTCGCCTCCTTTCTTTTCTCGTTTAGTGGAGTTTGTTTTCATCCACATCATGATCCCATCACATCAACCGAACCTCGTCAAATCCTCCCATATGACGACATCATCCTCACCAGGCCGATACTTCTCTCCTCCTGCGAGGAACAACAGCAGCAGCAGCAGCAGACAGCAGAGCACATAGCAACTCTGTAAAACCTACAACTACAAATCAGTCTGTCAGATGTGACGCGATGAATATGAGAATGCTGACAAGA
Source organism: Callyntrura sp. NNG-2020 (assembly GCA_027744055.1). NCBI lineage: Eukaryota > Metazoa > Arthropoda > Collembola > Entomobryomorpha > Paronellidae > Callyntrura > Callyntrura sp. NNG-2020. The sequence goes on from JAHZNE010005505.1 coordinate 9,313, forward strand.
GAAGAAAATGTTGGAGCAAAAAATTTTATTTCCCACTGAAAGATTATTGTGCTGTTGTGTTGTTGTTGTTGTGTTGCTCTGCTTCTGCTCCTGTTGAGAGAGTGCCTTTGTTGCTGTTTTATAAGGTGACGGTTTGATGAGGTTTGATGACAATTATTATTAAGACGGATTTTACGATGGTGATAAGATAATGACGGTGATGATGGTGACATGTCCTCTCTCTCTACAGTGGATATTATAATGCTGCTGCGGCGGTGTATGATCATGTCAATTGAGAAGATGCTAATAGCAGTGCGTTGTGTGGTGTGTCCATTCAAGAAACATCAAGATGTGTCACAACAACGACACAACAGCCGTCGGAACAGTTACAACAGAAGATGCCTACAACTGCAGGAGAGCTCTCTCTCTCTCTCTCCCTGTTTGGGTGACAGGGAAATGAAGCCAGTCTCTGTGGCTTGAAGGATATTAGAGGAATATATGAGTTTGTGGAGAGGAGTGAGGTACACGAAAAAACGGCGAGATAAAACTTGTAAAGGCGAAAAGGCCAAGTCATTCACGTCAAGTCTTCTCCTCACACAGAGCAAAAATTGATATGAGATTGAGTGAATGTAAGAGGGAGCGCTCGAGCGAGAGCGACCAGGCTCTAGTGAATAAATGAATGGGAAATGAAATTCTAGGTAAACAGTTAAATTAGTGGTGAAATGCAGTCGTCCGAGAGGAGAGTGGATGCCAAAGAAGAATAAAACTGTAAACAGTTCTGTTTACGAGGAATGTGAATGCAGGGAGGAAAAATGAACGAAATAAAACTGCACACAGGCCGTCTGTTTCAAGAGAACTGAGGAGGACAATGATGAAGATGATGATGCCAGGACAGATCATGGTAACCTCACCACTTCCACTGTTGCTGAGGATGATATAGACAGTTTTGTGTACTCTGAGTGTTTACGTTTCACTTTTGCTTCCTTACTACTACCATTACTACTGCCACCATCGCCACCACCACCGCTGCTGGCATTTTTGGGGGATTTTCTTTTCGCTTGAAAAAGATGAGATCATGGAATGAGGACGGTTTGGTAATTTGTACACTTCTCTCCCCGCTATTTCCGTGTTTCCTTTTGACTCATTCTTCTAAAATTGGGTATAGTGCTGTGCGGTGTGTGATGTATGCTGTTTCTGTACGTGCTGTCGTATAATTGATGAGGTCGAGTCGGAGATCACCGTTGTTTTGTGGCGATCTGTTGAGGTAATTGCCCATTTTTACAACGACCGTAAAAATCCTAGCAAGTCGTTGTAAGCAAAGTAAGGAACCACAAAGTGCAGAGAGCGAGAGAGAGAGAGAGGAGGAAAATGAGGAACGCTTTTAGGGCTACGACGGGGTAATAATAATAATAAAGATGTGATCTGATCTGAGGCGGCGTGGCGGTGAGGATGGATGAGGAGGATTGTTGTGAACGCGAGAAAGAGCTTCGAGAGTGATCGAGAGACAAAAACGGTGATCTGGTCTGGTCTTCAGTTCCATTCAGCTCCCGTTTTTTTTCCTTTTCAGTGAGGACAAAGCCACGTCTTTTCTTCCTTTTTCAGCACGACGCGGAGAGGAAAACTTGGAGTGGTGTGCGATTGACCGCATTATTACTAAACTGGTTGAATAATATGTAATTTGAGAGGGTGGTGTGGCAGCATCAGAAGGATGAATGAATGAATGGATAAAAGAGCGATGATGATGTTGATACTCCCACGCAGGCAGAAAATAACACAACGTTAGAGAGGTTCAATACGGGGAATTTGGGCAGTGATGTGCGAGGTGAGTGAGTCATATCATCGTTATCATCCTCATTTATCCACAAACAACAATGAACATTGAACATTGTTGTAATGATGTCTACGAGCAACTGACAACAGTACGGGAAAAGCAAGCGGAGTTTTAAACTTGCTTTACTTTGGGTCCATTAATGTATGCATTCTAATGTTGGATCTGTCCGTCGCTCGACCGTGCATTTTTAAAAGGTCTTCGGGGTTCATCAGTTTTATTTTTCTCTCTTGCCTTTAATTGGGCTTTCTACCGTCTAGTATGTACTATATTTTGTGGTTCCTATGTATACCACTTATAGCTGTCGGAACTGGGGGGATGAGGGGGACAGCTCTTCCCAAGTTTGGGTAACTTTACATTAGAAAGATAGGAAGCGGTAGTACCCCAATACATTACAGGATAGGATTATCCCCCTTGTCTCCCCTTCCGTTCCAGCGGCTCTGAATGACCGCTTGACGATACAGGGATGGAGAGGTATGGCTGAATTATTCAATACAGTTTTGCTTGTCATAACAGATTTGGACAAGTATAAAGTGTAAATATTATAGTTTATTGAAGCAATAATTGCTGTACCCATTTTCCTCTCGAGCCCATTTTCATCTGAATTAATACTGCTACCAGCTCAGCGTCTCGGCACCTTTATATAGAGAATCGAAAATCCGCATCGAGTTAAAAAAAATTTCGTTCATAGAAATAATAACAAAGCGCTTTTCTTGTTTTGTTCAAATCTGGGTAATTGTCAATTGTTTTGTTGTGAAGCTGAACTTTTGTTAGAACTGGCTTGCATTTCTGACTGCTGTTGTTTGTGTCAGAGCTAATATGTAGGTACATTTGGGGACATCCATCCTTAAATGCTGCCTCTTTCCCACACGGGTCCTGTTGTCGCGCAGCAGGACGACGCTCTTGCCATTTTTATCCGTCCCCAAATTCACGACGGGAGTATAAACGCTGACGTAGTGTAACTTTGAAGTAATAATGCGTCATCAAAATATGATATGATGATCATCATTAATTATCAATGCTCACTTTTGGCAAGGACATTCCCTCTGAATCGTAATACACGATCGTGGTGTGCCTGTGTGTTGTACACTATTATACAAGTTGGGTCGCAGGATAATTAATTAGCGAGCATCAAATGAATCAAATTACAAATTATCATACCCACCCGCCCCACAGCAAAAAAATATAAACGCGGCGTACATTAAGGTGTATATATTATGTATACCGGTGACAACAGCAAAAAAGGTGGCTCATTTTACCCCGCCCCATGCAGGTATCTTCCCCTTCCTAGAAAAAGTACTCGTTATCATCGTTGATAAATACAAATATTTGATATATATTATGTTTATAGGAAGGTAGGGTAGAAACATGGTTAATAATTCTGAATGTGCATAAAAATTAGCGAAATGATTAAATTTATGGATTATATGGGAGTAGTAACACAAAATATCCGCATCATATGTAATATTTATTCCGCGTTTGGATGTAGTAACCAAACGAAGACTGATGCTGTGATATTGAACCATGCGACTACACAACATCAACTACAGCTTTCGCATCACGGAATTTGCTGGGAATCGTAGCTTATTACAGCAACTCTTAAAAGAACGTCTCATTTCTCCCCAAATTTTACTGTAACACGTGGCTCTAGCACGGCATTGCTAACGTCTTTCGATAAATTGCCGATTGTCCCTTGTGTCTTTATGCAGACAACATTTCCAAACTTAAATTGTCGTCAATTGTAATTGCGACAACTTCGTCGACCACTTGGTGTAGTCAGTAGTCAAGGTATTCTTTGTTACTTTATCGTAATATTCGCATTTCTAAGCAGCTTCATTTACATTATGGTGGTGGTGGTGTGTGTGTGTGTGTTGGAGTTTGAATGAAGAGCAATAATGGGAGCTAGGGTTGGTCAGAGAGAAGAACCAGACTATTAGCTAAATAAATTCGCCTATTACATTAATAGCTCCCAGTTCCTACTTTCTGCAATAAAGGGGATTGCATTTTGCAATAACACTTTTGGAAATTTAAGGTCAAGCGTATGCAACATTCATCATTTTTTTTTCTATGCTTTATCAAATCTCCATAATGACCATACATCTTGTATTATGCTTTTGTATGTATGTTCGCTGCGAATGGCATATGCAAACAGGTCACTCATAAAAATGCAAGTAAGTTATATAAAAAAATAGTGGAAAAATAAATCAAACCAGAGAGCTCCAAAATGGAATGGATGACAAGAGACAGTGAAACTGAACAAAAGAATAGTTTTGAAAGGGGGATATTCATCGACAGACTGGTTTTTTTTCAATGAAAATGCTAAAAAGATCATCCTCGTATCGTATTGCCCATCTGCACATTTTTTCTTTAGTGGTGGTGGTGGTGGTATATGCATGCATCTACTCAAACAAAAAAACCTAAACTGCGTTTCGCTTTTCACGTTGCTGCTGTCGTTAGCAAAGGACCCAAATATCGGACGATTAAACAAGGCCCAATTGCAATTTAATGGGAGAAAAGGGAAACGGTGAGGTATTTCAGTAATGGCTACACAATACAACATTTTAACGGCAACAATAAAAACAACAACAACAACAAAAAAAGATGGGAAAACGTAAAACCTCCTGAATAAACGAGCGTTTTTCCCCTTTCGATTTTTCTCGTGCCCTGACAAGAGGAAGGATAACAAGGGAAGAGAAACCAGGCATAAAATTGGGGTATCGTTGTCATTGTCGTGGGTGACTGCCAGAGCGAGACGGTTTGCTGCTACAAATAACTCTGACAGTATCACAATAATTTTATAATTGGTAATTAATAATAATAGTGAAATAACAGAAATACTGCCATTTGTTCCAACACTACGCAATCCTTGACGCATTCAAAGAGCACAACAGTGGTTGGAGTATAACGGTCATTACGGCCGTAAATCATTTTCCCTTTCACTCACCCTATAAATGTTGTCGTCGTCCTGAGAGAGCAGCCAGCAGCAGCAGCAGTAGGGAAGACTCATTCACTGGCCCAATTTCTGCTGTGGTTTAGCACCGCAAAATACTTACCTTTTTACCGCTTTCAAGCACGCTACCGACCGGAAGACGATGATGAATATATTACATGATGAATGGCTGTGGTTTTATAATTGGAGCTTCTGGGAAACAGAAGAGTATCGGGACTTTGAACGCTGCTGATCTAAAAAAAAATTCTTTTTTAACAGATCCTGTCCTCCCATGTGTCTGTTATTTAACAAAATTTGTTGATGTGATAACAGTTGTGACAAAATGCCACTCGAAACTGCATAGTTGAGCAGTTGGCATTAGAACGCCGGCATCATCATCAGCATACCAAAAAGCTCTATGACAAGCTAGTAATATATGCTTTTAGGTGTGTGGTGTGTATACTATACACCCAGCCCGGGCTAAACGTTTTCGTTACCGGTTCATCGACATTAAAATTCCTCCGGTAGTAAAATACTCGAGACATGTGCATGTGCGAGATATCTGTGGTGGTGGAGGAGGTGGTTGGTGGCATGATGGCAGGATTTGAATCCTGTTTAATGTGAAAAGATTATATGCGGCAGGCAGGAAAGAAAACAATAAAAAAAAACGGCGTTAAGATTACTGATTCTCTTTTTATTTCTCGCTCAGCTGTGCTACACTTGCTTTTGATTTTATTTATTCTTCCTCCAGGCAGTGGCATAAAGCCATCTTGCTTATATAATCATGTTTATAATAATAATAATGATGATAATAATAATACGAAGTAGTTATACCACTAGACACTCTTATCATTTAACAGTTCATACAAATTGACTACTTAATTAGCTTATCTCTCTATAGCAGTAGTACCTGTAACAAATAATGATACTAGAATACTAATTACTCCCTATATTGAATGTAGCCACGGTTTTAATGAAACACCACCAGTAATAAACAATAATTAGTCATAATACAGGGTGTGGACGTGCAAACGTACCAAAAACATTATTTAAAAACCCTGCTGCTGCTGCTGCTGCTGCTGTGACGACCTTTTAGCCGTTGCTGATGTTGTGACACGGTTTTTAAATATTTTCTTTTTCTCTCTTTCTTCTTCAGCAATGATACCTATTTAAACATACGTGCGTACCTAATCGCTATTAAACTTTTTTTGATTTATGAACGAAGAACCTGGCTAAACAAAACCTGAACGTGTATCTCCGTCGCGTCGTCATTCTAAATGCTCTTCACGTTACACTGTACAAACTGTAATGTATGTACGCTATATAGCGTTAACGGGATATTGGTTTGTTTCCTTCTTCTAAAAAAACGTTTTAGCCGTGTAGCAATAGTAGTAGTAGTAGTAGTAGTAATGATAATAGAAATAATTAATGAATAGAGTCAAAGAGGACTTGAACAAAAGGAAATATAAAAAAACTGACAATAAATTGCATTTTTTTGGCAGTGCCATTCTGTGAACATAATGCTGATACGAGGATGATGTGTGCTTTCTTTATTATTCTTGTCGGATTTAAGGTGTGGACTTTTTACTCTCTCTCTCTCTCTCTCTCCCTATATCATTGGTTATCATCATAATTACCATAAAGCTTTTTCCTTCTTATGAATGAATCATGTCGTCGTCGTCGTCGTCATCCAACTGGTATCGCGTTGATTACATATTTATAATAATAATAAAAAACAAGCAAGGTGTAAAAAAAATTTCTGCTGCCGCTCGGCTCAGCTCTTCGTTGTTGCTGGTTAGGTTGGCTTGACTAACTGCGAGATCATTTCCCGGCAATACTTTTTATAATAATATTTTTTTTTAACTTTAAAAAACTTTTTATCTTGTACTCACACACTTACAGTATATACACAATACACATACACATTGCACTCAACTTTTTTTTTCTACCTTATTTGAATACGCAAAATAGAGTAAAAGATGATGGGAGAATCCCAAAGATGATGATGATAATGTAGCAAAAAAAGGTGTATTTTCTCTTTTGTATCCACTCTGTGCGTAAAACCCTTTTTGCGTAAAACATTTTTAGACACTCCTCAAGAAAAGCAGTCTTACAACAGACAAACTTATAAAGCATTCGAAACTGAATCTTGTACCATATTATATGATAATAATTAATTATTATTATTATACACATATCCTCTTCTTCATGTACACTCACAGACACAGACATGCTGACATATACATATATATATATGTCTATCAATATGTAATTGTAAGTAGACTATGCAAACACGACAAATAATAAATTGCAAAACTGCACTGCACTGGCAGAATGAATCCTTTCCTAAATCCATCTGTGTCCGACACTAGGAAATATTTACAACTACACACGAATCAAAAGAAAAGAAACGTGTACGTCAACATATACACACACTATTACGGTTATTATTTCTATAAAATACGGGTATATATATGTATGTATGTATGTATGTATGTATGTTACCTGTAATTACCTTTTAAAAAATATTACTCCTTATCACAACGATAAATGAACAAAAATAAAAATTGTGAACATTTTTAAAAACATATACATAATATATTTATATTACGACACGATGACCTTCTGTGAGAAAAGTATATTTGATATAAAGTTACGTAAAAATGAACAGCACGCGTGAATAATGATAATAAAAAAAATGGATTTTGGTGGCATTATTTGGATACGTAAGTGAATAGTAGCATGTAGTACTAAAAATTGTAGTAATTTGGAGTGATGATAAATGTTACGTGGGAGTAGCTGCAGCTCTGTATGATTCTGTGTACTTGTTTTCTGTTTTTTTTTTGCATTGATGATCATCAGACTTTGCTTCTCGACGAATCCAACATGGGAAAGAATTTTGCAGGACGAAAATAAAAAGCGGGGTGAAAGAAAGGAACATAAAAATGGTATAAGGAGAGGAGCTGACAAAAGGGGGGATATTTAGGGCATTTTAAGACGACTACAGTGTCTCAATGGAAAATATAAGCGGAGTAAATGACGATTGAAATTTAACTTGAGGTGGTGAGGTATCTTGTCCAGGAACTTGTCTGCCCAGACCGCTCTCGTTTACGGGGACACCTGCCAATCAAGTGAATGTAAGGACCGTATGCACATTCGGGTACCTCACAACGACCAGACTGAATGCACCTGTGGTTGTTATGAGAGAAGAAAGCAAATATTAGCAAAGAAGCGAAACCGGATTACCTGGTGGGTGCCAGTGCAATCGTCATGGATGTGCAGATGGGGAACATATGCGTTTAGGTAGGTTATATTAGGTGTAGGATGGCAGTATGAATATTACCACTTGTCTGCAAGAGCGAAGAAATCTATGCCCCGTTTCAAGTGGAGACACTTTTTCTCCTTGTCAAAGCAGTCACAGGAACAAGACCCATCCGATAGAAGCCGTTCGTTGAAAGCCGAGGGACATTTACACTGTCCAGGGGACACCAACCCGTAGTCATCTTCGTCAATGGTATTACTGTCAAAACTGGCCTGTTTCTTGGGCGCAGGAGTATGAACCGTGTAGGGATCCAAATATCGGGGTGACACAGAAGTCGTGGACCGGGTCGACAAAGAGGATGACGTCGAAACGTGTTGCTGATCGCGAGGCATCATTTCATCCAGCTTATCCCGACACTCGCACTCGGTATGATTATAAAAAACCAGACGGTCCACCATCGGCGCTCGAGACTGGTCCAGCGTGATGGTCTACGGGAATAAAAAAACGGGCGGGGGTGTGGGAGTGAGTTTTACAAAAAATGCATTATTCAATACACACATCTCTAATTTTTTTTCATCGATCCTCCAACCAAGCCATGAATGACCATCTATTTCAAATATTACTATGACAGGCATTTCTTTTACTCACATAGAACGCCAGCTCCACTCGCTGGGTGTTTTTCGGTGCGCACGTGAGTGTATCGTGGCGACAACATCCTGTGTCATCCGAGCACTGATGGAGAATCGTACAGTGAGGAACGTACGTTTTGCCAGGATGCGGGTAAAAATCTTGCACGCGCACAACTCTCGGCTGGGGCACACTACACGACGCCTCTTTCCTTACCTTGAGTGCGTGACGTACCGCTTCGGATATTGCCGCTCCTACAAAGCAGACAAGAAAATATAATATATTAGCGAGTTATTAGCTGTCTTGTCCTTTCCTCTCTGTCTCTCTCTCTCTCTCTCTCTCTCTCTCTCTATTTCTCCTCCACAGATTTATATTCCGAATCGGAGGCAGCAAGATGGATCGCGAACTTTTCTGACTATTCCGCCTTCTGGGCCATGTATCATGCAATGCAGCAACTGATAAAAACCCTCATAAATTATGTTGTTAACTTATCCAAAACTACTTATTTCTTCACATGTGCAGCAGCGCGTCTATTTTCATTACAGAGAAACACAAGAACCCCGCGCTGGCTGCCAGCCTGTCAACCCACTGACAATTCAATTAATTCATCTGCGTAACGGAAACTTGTACGCTGTACGCACATGCACGGGAAGCGAATAATGATCATCAGCCCGATGACGACCATGTTGACGACGGAGGAGTTGCACAAGAGAAAAAAAAAACAAAATTGCTTCTTAACAATACTCCGTTCACTACATCCACCCAAGGATGACCCCAAAATAGTACAGTCAAAGCCTGTCTCCATAGTGTATATCTATGCGGCACATTTTAAGGAGCAGGCACCCAGCAAAAAAAATCATCTCGACTCGACAAAGAATCTAAATTGCATTGATTATTACCCGATAATAATAACAATAACTCAAGCAATAATAGTACAAGCAGCCAAAGAGGAGCACGGCACTTTTAAGCAAAAAAAAATGGTTAATGGTGTCTTGGATCAGGGAACTCTTCTCCGCTGCCTGGAATAACAGAATGTGTGAGTGTGTGTGCCGTGTACCATTACACTTCCAGGTCTACCGAGTCAAAGGGGAAGACGACGGCCATAGAAACGCAGACAATAATATCATGTACAAGTCGGTATGTCATTTTCTCCACTTGTTCGAATACACCGGGAAAAAAAGTGGATGAGATAAAAAAGAAACAAGATAAATAGCAGCGATATCCTTTTTCTTGAGACTCCCCCCCCCTCTCTCTCTCTCTCCCTCACCCATTCAATCGTTTTAACCGTCTGCCTCTCTTTTTCTTCTATCTCCTTTATCTAATCTTTCCATTACAACCTACATTACACGTTACATTTTCCCATTTCAGCTTTTTATCTCCCTTTTTTGCACGTCTTTGCGCTGATACTGGAGAAGCCTCTTGTGTGTTATTGTCGCTGTTGACGACGCGCTTGTTTGTGTTGGGAGATCTAGTTTCCTTACCAATTGCCATTTCGAGCAGCCCACTACTGTGCACGTTAAAACCTTTCAAAGTTCGGCAATCATCTTACTACTTTACACTCACCTACACACACGCACATAAACACACATCACTACAACAAACAATTACAATCTCTCTCTCTCTCTCTCTCTCTCTGCGTACAACTTGATCGTCACTGGAGTCGCAGCGCTGCTGCTGCTGTATAGCTTATCTCATCTCATTTTCAAGTCCATTATTTTTTTTTCTGTGTAGCCTCCCTCCATTATCATTATTATCGTCTCTCACGACAGCACACAAATCTTTGCATTCCCCCTGCGCGCTAATATTACTATTACTCCGCTATGCTAATTGAATTGTCACGTTACATTTTTTTGCTTCTCGCTCTTCCCTGGTGTCGTCCCCTCTCCTGCCATTTATGATACAGCTATACGACAAGGATGATGACACGAGCAAGTTTTAAGGGGAAACGCCAAGAAAAGAAGAAAGGAGTGGGAGTGTTCCCTGCTCACCTTCTGAATGCTAAAACACATCCCTGGCAAAATTAAACCGGGGCCAAAACGACATTATCATTATCATTCCATCAGCCAGCAACTGCATTTAACGCAGTTGGGCAGAAGGGCATTCAATTTTTTTGGCGGTGTACATCTCCCATCATAGCGCTTCCATAGTAGTAGCCAAACGTGACGTTAGAAAGAAAAGAAAATGAATGGGGGCAATAATAAACAAGAATGTCGAGAGAGAGAGAGAGAGAGAGGGAGAGAGAGAGATTTTTTTACTACAAGAAGGTTCTTTATTTTCATTCATAATCCATATAGTCATTGTCGCGACGGAGAGAAGAGCCCAGAAAAAAACAAGATGTAAATGTAAACGATCATGTAACTTTATTGCTGAAACATATATATTTTTTCATTGCAACTGTTATTACGACTGGACTCGACTCTTTGGAAGAGACGTGACAAAACAGAAAGGAAAAGTTGTTATGGTAAGCTGCTTCATTTTGTTCAAGTGCTCTCTCTCTCTCTCTCTCTCTCTCTCTCTTGCTGGCTTGTCTCGACAATTATTATTAAGATGAGTGAAAAGATTGTAATGCACGCACACACTACAAGAGGCTTTTTTACAGGGAGTTAAAATGTAAAGAAAAGTAGTAGTCGCCGTGGTAGAAATAATGAGACTAATTGGAGAGGATGTAAACAGAAAAAAATTACTTGAACAAGTTCAGGGACAAAGCTAAAAATAACTGGGGTTATGAATACTGCTGCTGCTGCTGAGCTGTTATTGCGTTGGGTTTGCAAGGAGAGGAGAGTAGTAGTGTGACGAAAAAAGAAACAAACAAAGAAGGAGCTATTACGAGAGATTAGCAAGTTTGAACATGAACAGAATTTTTTTTTCTGTTTTCTTTTCTTGACTATTTTTGACAGATGACGAGGGTAATAAAAAATATTATACAAAGTTGTTGGGTTTGTAGCCAACCACCAGAGAAGTACATAGGGATAACAGGCATAAAAGTAGGAGAAGGGGGACGATGCAAAGAAGAAGAAAAAAAGAAGAACAATTGTTGGAGAGGAACGCGAAAGGGTTGATTGAATGAGAAAAAATGAAGATGTGACATGACTTGACATGTATTTACACGGCTGACTGGGTTTGTTCTCGGAGCGGCTGCTGCTGTGAGGTTGATAGTAAAAGGAATACAATGTGCATTAGGTTAAAAAAAATGTGGAGTTGTGGACTACCTGGGGTTTGAGGTTGGGCCCGGTTGCTCCCTCCTGTCCACGAACTCCCTTGGGATGATGACGAGCCAGAAGAGTAGGAAGATCTTGGGGAGATTCCTCCTGAAGAGAAGGGAGAATAGGAGGAGGATGAAGAGTGAGGATTTGTGTTGCTGCCGCTGTTGGCACTCCCATAATATCTGCTGTTACCAGAAGAATGATGATGGTGACCTACTTGCCGGTGGTAAGGGTACGCGGAGGCAGAGGCGCCCCCGTTATTCCCGTGAGAGGAGCCAGAGGAGTAAATACTATTGGAATTGAGATTGGTGGGGTAGGAGGAAGAAGTGCTGTGACTGGAAGAACCTCCCGCGTTGTTGGCCACTTGTCGGCGATATTGCTCCAGACCTTGGCGAGTGCCGAGATTTTGCCATTTCCATTGCGAGTAGGATATTGGAGGAAGGGGGGCCGGGGTCGTGGTTGTAGTTGTGGTTGTAGGAGCGGGAGTTGTGGTGGTGGTGGTGGTGGTGGTAGTAGTGGTTGTCGTGCTGGGAGTGGAGGACTTTCGCTGCGCCAAGTAACGACTTTTGTAGCTGTGAGCCTGGGTAATTGTACAGAGTAAAAAAAAACGAGTTAGCAGAGTTTAATTTTTCTAGTCATTATTATTATATTCTCATCTTGAAATATTTACGGATTAGTTGCACTTCGACAGTGTCGTCTTAAAACCTTAATATTTTAAATAACGATTCAGAAGTTAACATTTATGCCATTTTCACAATCTTATAGAGAAAAAAAATCTTCTTTGATCTAGACAATATCATCATCCAGAAACGATTGACGAAGGAAGAATGCTCACTCTGTTGCCTGTCTGTCCTCCTTTTTATACAACTTTCAAACTTCGCTCCGCCAATTATTTGCAGGAAAAAACAATAGGCAATAGAATTCTCCATTGTGTGTCTGTCGACGGTGTCGACAAGCAACAGAGTCATGTTCTTTACCCATAAAAAAATCAAATCCATATTGCGTCATGCTTTACCGTTCCTACATTTATCGTTTGCACTGCCTATTTTAAACAAGGTCACCTTCACTTTTCGGAGAAACACCGCTGTTACATTTCAATCACATGGAAAGCAACCCCACCGCAAAGAAAGGAAACGTTGTTGGAGCCTTTCTGCTAAAATTCCATCGGGTAATCGTAAATTGTACGGCAGTGATGTCGCAAAAATTTTAAGTATCATTAAATTGAAATATATAATTTTGAGTTCAGTCAACTTAAACAGACATACGTCACGACAAGCAACTTTTTCCCTTTTTAAGTCGTCACAGCATTACGACGTGTTATTTACGCGGAGGATGCGGCCATATAGATAAATAAAAAAGTCAGGTTGTGCTAATGTATGGAAGTGTACACGCATTTTGTTTTGCAGCAAAGAACGAAACGTGATTTTGTTAACGAAAGCGCCAACACGCACATTTTAATACGTCTTCTCAGACATTAGCATTTTTCCCTTTATGAGGTTTGACCCTCTAATGCGGTCTTCTTATGACATCGTTTACTGTGTACACATACTGGCATCCTACAACCGCAGAGAGACTTTACTCAAGCGTTTTAAGCTTGAGTAATTAGTGCCTCTTCTTTTTGCAATTAAAAATAACTTCTGGCAGAGGTGTCGTGTCACCCACCACAAAAGATGTGCGTGAACTTTTTTGTGGTATTTTCCACCAGTTTCTTCCTCCAAAGCAGCCATTTTTTTCTAGACAGAGAGCCGCCTTCGAACCCCAACCCCCCGTGTATACTGCTTTTAGTGACCAACGCACAGATTTAAAGAGATTAGTTGTGGCGTCTCTTCGTCAAAGTTATTCGTCAAAGCCGTCGTAATTCGTAATAATTGCTCTAAATTGTTTAAGCAAAATATCTCGCTCTACCTTTCATCTAAAGGGAATGTGTGCGTAAAAATTACCTCCTTCACACAGCCTGTCGTCCTAAAATAGAATGGAAAGTGCGTAAATGGTTTTAAATGCTGCGTTGGATCGTTGAACTTGGCATGACCACCTCCGTCAGCAACTCCATTTCTTAGCACATTTACCGTTTACACTTTTTTTATGTGTGTACTTAAATTCTTACTTAACCGCACGCACGTGTGGAGTACTTGAACGAGTGTTTTGCTAAAATACCTAATTATTACCCTTGCTGTATAGCGCCGACACCACCAACGCCGAAAAAGAGTTGTGCAAAACCTGCGACATACATCAGGCGTGTGTCATAATATGGAAGGGGCCCATTATGTCATTAGTTGTTGGTTAGGAGTCGGGAGAGATGTCATCATCATCCTACCATAATATCAACCATATATTATGTAAACACAACTGATAATGCCAAACTTTTCTTGCAAATTGGACGCATCCATAACACAGTCTTGTAGACGTTACTCAGCCGCATAAAAAACTGTTAATTTAACCGTTTATTTACAATTTAAAATTA
>JAHZNE010005506.1:0-11788 GCA_027744055.1 Callyntrura sp. NNG-2020
TATTGGAGGGCTTGACACGATACTTATCTGTTATATTTATCTATTAGTTACCATTACATAGTGACAATAATATCTACTATCTATTTTTTATAGATAGATTTTCTATAGATCTATTTTTTTATTTTTTATTTTTTTATAGCCGAGTTTTATATTGTTTTTCTCAAGGCGTCGCTACCTCCATTACCTATGAAACCTCCTTGGTTATGGCACGTATCTTAAAGCTTATCTATTTCCTCAGTTGGGGTAGATAACAGACTCTGAAATATAGATTCACCTTAGTGGAGAAGCATATCCTAGCCTTTTATGGAAACGACGTGGCGAAGGTCTATATTCAACATGATGCTGCCACATCACACACAGCTAAATGAACAGCATCGTACGCCAAGGAAGTCCTAGCAAAGTGGGGTATAACTTTCATAAGAAAATAGGTTATTGCAGAACGATAAAAACAATAGTGTGCCATCTTAGTCGGGTGAACTTTTGTAAAGGTCTAACCAAGAAGTAAGAAATGAAAGCAGTCAACTTATATGGTAGGACTTGTTTAATGCAATTTTCATATTCTATCTTACGATAGCTATGACCCATATCTATTACTTCCATAGAAATAACTTCAATATTCCTATTCCTTCATAATTTTTCTTCATTTGCCCTACCTTTTCCCCTGGGTGGGGGATTATCTGCAGAACCCATTTTTGTTCAAATAAGATTTATAACACCACATCTACGGATAAGGATAGTGCTGATTTTATAGAAATGCATGGAATAATGCAAGAACCATCCCGATCGGAACAGTGCTGCGTGCTGGTATGATAGAAATGTGTGCGAGTCGATCAGGATAGTGCTGTGGGGGATTAGGCTAGTGCTGAAGGGGATCGGGATTAGGCTAAAGGAAATCTGCCGAAATATCACCTACAACACACTAGGGGCATTCTGATATTGGACAGTATCCTACCGTTGACCGTAGGCCGTAGGCTAACAGAGTCAGCTTGCATAATATTGTCAACTCCACTCGTAAACCATTAGTTAACCACGGAAAGCGTGCAGAGTCGTAAAATCGGTTACGTAAAACTTGAGAGTTGAATTGGATCTGGTATCTTCTTTGAATGTACGAACTTCCAGATCAGTTAGGATTGTCTAACCCTGTTTTTTGTTAATTTGCGTATCGTATACATTCAATTTAGGTTATTGATATTGATAACAAGTGACAAGACATTCTTTTTAAGCAACCATTTAAATGCGTTTCAACTACCTCATAAATATTAGTTTGCACTACGTACAACTTATATGCATTATTACTTAACTATGACCTTAAGATCTTTTCATCTATACATAATGATGTGTCAAGAAGTACCCGCCTAACAACAAGTGAGAATACCCACAATTCTAATTTGACATCTTCAATATTTGATTGACAGAGCCACAGCCAGTGTCAGAATTGAAGATAGCGTTACCGTTTGACGGTACGGTGTAAATGTTGCAGTGACTTTCATTTTGTTTTTCTGGTAAGTACTACACCGCTACACGTAGTATATTCGCACATTGCGTCCCACCCACTACTTTTCTTCTGTTCTTTCAACTTTTGAATTTTGTGAGTTAATATTAATTATGTCTTACATAAAGACATACAATAAAGAATCTTCCAAGCCCACCAAATTTCCACGAGTTTTGAGCAAAATTTCCACCGATTATTTTTATATTTCCACAAATTTTTGTGGAATTGTTAATACAATATTCTAGTTTGTAGGTGAATTTATCTGAATCTTTTCCAAATTTGCCATTAAAATTTAACAAAATTTGAAAGTTTTCGCGTTAATTTGGAAAAGAACATAATAATTTTGTAAAATTTGTTCATATTTTTCTCCGGTTTTGGAAATTTCGACAGGATTCGGGATCCGGAATATTCTTTTATCCCTGGTTATGGGTCTAAGTTTTTTTTAAATTAGTTAGAGTTCCTTGATAAGCGTGAACCACAGTCTTCAGCCGAATTTTGTCACTTTTCAGTTTCTGTACAAACGTAAAATGGGGTGCTATGGACAAAATGAAAACGGGCCGTTTTACATAAGGAAAACACCGGCGTTGAACCGCTTTTTATTCTACCTTCAAAGTTGCAGTAAGTAAAGATTGTAACGTTTTCCATTAAGTATTACCTTGATTTGTTAAGTGCTTTCGTTGGTCTCGTTGTTTATTTATTATTTATTAATATTTCAAGTTTCAGATAAAGAAATAGAGCCTGATGGGCTTTCCGAAATTAAGTTGTTGATGCCAGTCACAGAAAAATACTTATTTCATCTTACATTAAGTGCTTATTTGGATGATGCAGAATTGCTGGAAGTTCTTTCTTCAGAGAAAAATGAAGAGTTTTTTTCTAACTTGACTATGATTTTGGATGACGAAGAAATGGAAAAAATCGACGTTATGATGTACGTGAATTTGGTATTGGAACTGGAATTAATCGAAGACTGCGTATGTATGATTTCGGCAGACCCTAGCATGAAAATAATGAAGAATATTTCTGAAGTTTTGACCAGACAATTAATTAAGAAGGAATTTACAAAAACCATCGACTCCAATATGTTTCAAGCTATTCTGGTCAACTTTGTTAAATTGTCACAGGCCAAGCAAATTGGACAATCATACTACACTTGCGTCGTCGAACTTTTAAATTATTATCTCAATCAATCATCGTTGGATATTGGACAGTCTGAAAAGATGTTAACTTTGATAAGATTAATTAGTGTTTCACTTTTGCAAGAGGAGGACTACCGTAAT
Source organism: Callyntrura sp. NNG-2020 (assembly GCA_027744055.1). Taxonomy (NCBI): domain Eukaryota; kingdom Metazoa; phylum Arthropoda; class Collembola; order Entomobryomorpha; family Paronellidae; genus Callyntrura; species Callyntrura sp. NNG-2020. The sequence continues at coordinate 2,770 of JAHZNE010005506.1, forward strand.
AACGATGAAATATGTGTCTTATTATCAGAATGGGAAGTGGATAAAAGTACTATGTTGACGAAATCGCCGTCAACTAACCTGTTTAAGACTCTTTTTTGTCGAAATTCAGACAGCGTGGTTCAAAACCGCTCGGAAAACTTAATTCTTAAAACACTTGACGGACTTTTGTCGTTGGTCATGGGTAAGCAAGATGAAAGCTTCAACCGACTGATAATTGTTGCTTCGCAGACAATGACGTTGTCGTGCTACCTAGGCTGTTGTGCATACCTTATTCAAATTTTGAGTGAAAGACATCGTGATACTGTCAATGTGGAGGATTTTCCAAACACTCTCAAATACATAGAAAACTTTGTACAAGAGAAACCAAAGATGAAGCAAAATGAAGCCGTGGGAGAAAATCAAAATTTTTATAAATTCTGTGAGACAATGAATCAGCACAGTCATAGAGACATTTACAAAAGGGATTGGATAGTCAAGTTTTTAACTTTCTCTGAGGATGAAGTTGTAGGATCGCCAGAAGGACAGTTAATCGCTGAGACATTTATTGTAAATGCGGATCATGATATGGTTCTGGAGTACGCCAAGAAAGTATGCGCTATAAACAATACTGCTTTAGATGAAGATGAATCCGGAAAGGAACTGATTCTTAAAATACTAATCAATAAGCAAAAATCTAGACAGGAAGTTGAAGACCTTGTTAACGTCTTATTTAACAATGGATCCAACGGAAAACTTGCACTTGCAAAATTTAAGACTGATCTTCATATTATTAACTTGAAGCTGGGAAATATTGAGTTTGAGAAAGAAATGTCTAAACAACTTTCGGTATGACCAGTAAAACTTTTTTAGAGATTGACTGTTTTTGTTTAACAATTAAACTCAAAGCTTACACTAACAACTTTTTAAACTTTTTTTAGGATGAATATGCCGTGATAAGAATATGCCTTCAAAATCCTGATGTAGCTGTTACCAAAATTTTAACTCAGAGCATACGAACGGAACACTTCAGAGCCCTCGGGTTTGCTCGACCGTTTTTCTTACTTACGGCTCCGATGCCAGAAGAAAGAGAAGATACGAATTTTCCGTCCTTTTTAATAGTTAATTGTTTTTCTAAATTTATAAAAAGTCTTCCAGGTTATCCCAATTCGTTGTATGATTCTTTATGTAATAGTATTGAAATTTTTATTTCACAAACTATACTAACAGAACGAAACATATACCTTGTACTAAAACATCACATCTTGAAAAAACTGGTTACGAATCGGGTAGAATTAGCGGTGGTGAGAGGACTAGTATACGTTTTAGAAAATTTAATAAGACTGATAACCGATCAGGATTTAGTGAAGGAAATTTTGGTTTTCGTCGTAACCTTAAAACGATTTTTCTCCCTGTTCACAAATCCAACAACGTTTCTGGAAGCCGTGCAGTTGAAAAGTGTTCTTTGTAGGATCATAAAATGTTTGAGCACCGATGTCAGTAAACACGAGGTTAGTTGTGACATGAATGAAACTGTCGAAGATTTCAATTTGTTTGATCAAGGCGTTTTGTATGTACGGTGTAGCCAGTTTCGATCGCTTATTAAAAAATTGTTAAATACTGGCAACGATGAATTAGGCTTTAAAGATTTTGTGCAAAATTGTACCCTACCGTGGGTTGTAAATTGTAATGAGGAAGAGTGGAGTTTCTTGATAGACTTTATTTTCAATGTAACAATGTCTGAAACATCCAAATTTTATAGAGTCAAAAATATCAACAAAATGTATTTTCTCAATGAATTGCTGTTGTTGACATATGCCTGGAACGTAGAGAGTAAGTGTACTGAGGAATTTCTACATGTGTTTCGGTTCTACGGAGCAGCAGTAGAAACTGTGAAGCATCAGTTTACAGAGATGGAGTGGTACAGTTTGTTTGATTCGTCATTAAGGATTTGTGCCGAAATGACTAAAGTGTGTAGACAAAAAAAGGGCAAATCATTTCAGTTACGCGAAGTTGTTGGCATGCATCAAATATTATCTTATTTGTTAAACAAAGTAGAGGACTTGTCGAATGGTGATAACTCAATTTCAGTGTTAAAATGGAAACAACTCCTTGTAAAAATAGACAACCTTCCTCAGTTAGATACAAAGAGTGAACCAGTTCGTTGGCTTATTTCTGAAAAAATCAAAAAAATACAGAGCGTTTGTCCTCTTGACAGTACTGCGTAATATGATTATGTTGTTTGGGGGGAATTCCTCCCAATAAGAAATGTTTACCATTTAAGGTACCGTTATTATAGAAAATAGAATTAGTCATGATGTACCTTTTTGAAGTACAAAAATGTGATTATATATTAATTCCTATAAAGTCGGAAAATGTATGAGAAACGTAATACTTTTGTTTATCACAACGGCATTTAATATTTTGTAATACCTAAATGCAATGAAACTAACACGAATAAAAATAATTTAAAATATTTGTTTAGTGCTCCCGTTTGGTGTGGTTGATCGCTCAGATCAATTTAATTTCATCATTATAAGAACCGGCAAATCATCAACATCTACGTACAACGTAAATAAGGTTACAGCAGAAAACTATTTTGTTCCGTTTGGTATTCATTTATAAAAGTGTATCAGACGACATCACGACAACGAAGTTAAAATATTAAAATATCCATGTACATTGTTATATGAATATTAGTTATATATTAATTGATAATGAAACACTTAACCTATCTTCACTTAAATATTTCTCTTAATCGTTGGCAATATCGTCTGGGATCAAGAATGTTTTAGAAATATTAATTTCTAATACATGCATGCTATCTCCACACCATTTTAGACAATTGTAGCAATTTTCCTATCATCTTTGCACATGACTACGTTTTCCAAATCGCTACGATTTGCCGATCAAAGTTTCCTAATTTTTCTCACCACGATTTCACGCTCTACGTGCATGCATTCATAATGTATAAATTGTGTATATTGTAGCATTATTCTGTAGTCTTTAAACAAACTCGACGCAATAAACTAAAAACTCTATGAATCACTATATGGTAAAATGATGAATAAATTTTTGTCATTTGATGTCATCTTGATCTGTAAGTGTAAGATAAATGTAGCAATATTATTGATATTAGTTTGTCAAGTAGATCTTGTAACTTTTTATCACATGATTATTTTCAATTAAAGTTTTACATGATTTTGATTTAGAACGAGGCCGTAAAAATTACTACACTACAGATATGTCTTATTCACTGTTCCAATGAATGAATGGACCATATTGTAGCTTAGAAGTGTTTAGTAGAATGTTTGTGGTTGTTAGTATGTTAGTTATGATAGGATTATTCCCACTCCTCTTCATCGTATTCATCCCCATCTTCGTCATCAGAACTACTTGAATCAGGATTTAATGCTCTTTGACGGTCAGCTAACGCCCTCGCTAATGCACCAGCTAAACCATCCATGGCGTCTAAACTTGGTTGAGCTTTGGCTGATTCAGGAACCTAAAAATTAAATTTCATTCATGAAAGGTCTACTTTGTTTTGTGTAAATTACAAAAACGTTTGCAAAACAATTCAACATACTGGCTTCAGGTCCACTCCTCTCTGAATCTCACTCAGACAGTCCGAAATTCCACCCGTTCGCCTAGGCTGAGTATCAACTTCAACTTTCTATTTGGAAAAATAAAATAAAAATGCATGAGACCAATAATCATTTAAAGCAACACATCATCTAATAAAATTAATGCATATAATTATTGCAACGACAATCACCTTCAACTGGACACCTTTCTGTATCTGCTTCATTAGTTGGGAACGATCATCCGTAACTGCAGGTAGTGAAGAGCCACCACCAGAACTTGCACCATTACTTTCAGGTATACCATTATTGTTAGCAGGCGGAGGAGGAGGAGGAGGGGGAGGCGCGCCTCCATCAGTAGGCATCGGTGGTGGTGGTGGTGGGGGAGGAGGTGCTGCTGAACTGGGCCCATTCACTAAGGCAGGCTTTGGCATCGGTGGTCGACTAGGACCGTTACTAAATTTTAAAAATAAATTCCGTATTTAAACAGGTAAATTACAGCAGAATGGTCAACATGTATGTGGCATATACGTTATAGTTACAGTTTGTTAAACACTCACACTGCATGGGGATGATACTGATTTTGGGAATTCTGCGTAGCACTCGATGTAGTTCTGACTGGTGGTGGCGGCGGTCCAGCAGCAGATCCACCAGGATATGTTGCTGCTGGTGGCGGAGGAGGTACTGGTCTGGATGGTGGGGGTGGAGGTGGAGGGGGTTTATTAGATCCGGGATAATTAGAATTGGGTATTGAAGGCGTTCTAGTAGGAACCGGTGGCGGAGGTCCAGTATTTGCTGCTGAAGGAGGAACAGGAGGAGGAGCTCTAGTTGGCGTTGTGGCGCTAGCAGAGCGTTTAACTAGGTCAACTACTCCATGTTGTTCAATAAAACTGAAATAATTTTTAACGAACATATAATTATGTTTTGCTTGCACAAAAACAAGATTTAGGCATGATAATGGATACACAGGAAACCATACGTACTTGTAAATAAATTTTCGCGTCTTTTCATCATTCAATTGATTAGCAGACACTCCAGCCTTCTCAAAAAAGGTACGCAGATCCTTGTCTTCTAAATTTAAGTCGAAACCCTTAGTTGGATCCCATCCAACATGTTGTACATGACGGAAATCCATAGGGGTACCAATATCTTTTGCAGTTAGTTTCGTCTTTTTCTTGTCCTTTTCCTTTCCTTTGGATTTTTTGAGTTTAAAAGCCGACGTGGCCGCAGCCGTGGAAAAGGTATACGTCGTGGTTGTAACAGTGTGACCATTTGGATACGACGGTGTATTATTTGCGTTATTGGAAGAAAAGTGATTCGACTGAGTTGGAGGTACATTGTTGACTTGTGTTTCCAGCACCCTTGACTTTCTGGCGTCCCATACCATTTCTTCGTTGTCTTTTAGCTTCCAACTTCCCATCCAAGGCTTCTCGAAAATTGGACGCTTCAGTCGTGTCAGCAAACAAAATGGCAACCATCGAACTCTAAATAGTAATGATATGATTTTAAGTGATTATATTATGTAATAAAAGTTCTTTTACAAATTTTGCATATGGATAACGTATTTATAGTTTAAAATTACATCTCCTTCGAAAGTCATAAAAGTCGTTTGTGGCATTTGGTATTCGAATTGATTGTATATTTCCTGACGAAAAATCATGTTTTTTGCTCGAAGGGAAAACACTTGAATAAAGTACGACTTTTTTGTCGTGTCCCGGACAAGACATACAGCTCCGGTGGCGTCTTTTACTTGCCATTGCTGTTGATCCGGAGTAGGGACTAGAAGGCGCCCAACTGCTGTTGCAAGTGTCTAATGTAAAAAATCAACAACTCATATAAATATAAAAATTAACGTAAAATAATGATAATATATAGATATTTTTCCTTGAATTTTACCTGTCTTCCTCTCCCTAAAATCTCAAAAATAAAACGGTTTTCATCGGGAGAGAGTAGCAAACTAGGCTTATTTTCTGGTGGAGGCTTTCCCCTTGTTACTGCTGGGTGCTCTGGGGTAGCCAATTTAGAAGCTTGATATGACATAGTGTCGCTATCGTAGTCAGTCGTTGGGGACGGAGGTCGAAGTGCTCCAGTTGGTGACCGCTGCTGCTGCTGACTTCTATAAAAGTCAAAATTGTTTAACGACCCAGTTTCATTAGCATCCGATCGTCGTTGAAAACGATTCACATTATTCAGGGGGTCAAAACCCCGTACTCCACGGTAAAATTTGTTTGGCAATGTACTATATCCATTTCCTAATTTAGAGTGCCGAAATGATTCTGAATTTATGTCATATTCTGTCACCGTCGGTGACCTGCTAATGCCGGCAGCGTGGTGGCTACTCACAACTGGCGACAACGGGGTCGGTCTTGCATATATGCCTTCGCTACGTCTCCCTGTTGCGTTATAATAACTGTACTCATCTGAGCTACCGTTGCTAGCAGCTCCAATGCTATTATTTAATGACGTTCTTTGCTTGTGCGCTTGCGGTGAACGAAATGTGGAATAAATACTTTGACCGTGACTCATTTTGTGCTATGTACAGGTTAATTAATTTTTTTTACACATAAGATTAAGATTAACTCAATCAACCTTCCAGTTACACATTGAAAGGTAAAATATTAACAGTTTTACAACAACTATAGGTGTACACTTTTGTTTCTCTGTAGTAAGAGTACGAAATAAGACGCTTTCAATTAATGCGACCCCAAAAATCAGGATGCTTTCTCTTCTCAGCCCACTGGCCACTACTCACCACATACGATGTACGATATACAAAAAGTGTTCGTTCTCGGCTAAACAAGTAACAAGAAACAGTTTGCCAGTCTCATATCTCCGTACTACGTAGTACGCTTAACGCTACGCACACAATGGATTTTGTCAGGGATTTTGTACTGCCAACAGCGTACTAATAACTAACTGTGCTCTCTGGAGTCAACGGTGACGTGACGAGACGGATAACCTCATTCCTGTTTTTTAGTTTCTTCTACCTTTTGGCATAAGATCATGGTAGTGAAAAAATCATTGAAAGCGATGTTGAATACTGATACTAGTGTACACTGTACACATGTTGTGTTTATGCATAAAACAAATTATTGTGTGCCGAGGTAAAGTAAACGATGCCCGTACCTAAGTAGAAAAATATGAAACAATGAAGTAAAACAGTATGAATAAAACCCATATAACCAACCACAGCTTACTTCAGATAAGTAACGGCACACTGCCGTCATGATACGTTCTCTGTGCATACATACGTGCATTCGTAAAATAAGTTATCATTATCATCATCAAACTGAAATATATGCAAAAACATTCTCGTGAAGTATTACTCACAGCCACAACAGTCCCTGTTAAATTTACAATGCAAATCTATACATTACCTCACCATCGTATATCATCGTCAGACCATCACCGTCATCGTCAAGCTTGTTTTATCCCTATTCTACCTGGACTTGGACCGTAATAACGTGGATGTCAAATACCTACTCACAGGTTCAGCTCGTCATACTAATTAAAAATTGATTGCATACCTATTTGCAGTTTAAATGGGAATTGTCAAGATAAGATGAGCTGCTTTGTTCAAATCTACATATACTGCAAAGGTCATTGTAGTCGTTCATTTTAGTAGTGCCGTAATGTAACGATTAATGTAACGATTATGCATTTTGTGTGATTTTGTATGTATAAAGCAATATAATATGTATAATATGTCTAATCTCTAAATACACACAATTCAGTCACATAGGGGGATTTGTAAGTTTCAGGATATTATATTATATCAAAAAGCAGTCTCTATCGATCATGAAATCATGAACAAGCAACACGTGAAACGGCCAATCATGAAAAAGGAATTCACATCATCAGGAATTCCGATATTTCCGACTAAGTAAATAAAAATGATTAAGACCGTGTTTTATTCATTTGAAAACAAATGGCCTGGGAATGGGATCATGGAAGGGATATGAGACCATGAGAGACAAGATTCACTGTACCAATGGCTATTTAGAGACAAGCCAAAGATAAGAATGAAGCCAAGCACTTTTGCCATATTACTTCTGAGTACCAATTAAACTAAATTACCTCTTATTTACTAATTCCTCATGTAATGGTGCAAGAAGAGCATCTATTACGGCATGTATATGTAGATTAATATTTGACGGTAGCAGCAGGAGTAGCTTTACACTCCAGTTTGTTCCTTTATTTGTGGCATCAAATATATTTGGGTTAGTATGCTTTGTTAGCAATTGTAATAGCAATAACTTAATTTCTGAGTAATATATGCAATGACAATAACAGTTCATCAGTAGGAAGTTCATTAAACTGTTTATTCCCATTATTACCAATTCCAAACTAAAACATAAAACATTGGGAAAAAATTTATTTGCGATTTTAGGGACTACATGTATTGCACTACATGTATTGTGTTACTTACTACTTACTATCCTCGTTGGATTACTGATGAGTTATTTTGTTATGCTCATGTAGGAATTATTAATAATTTTAAACATGGTTGCAAAACATGACCAAGTATTTTTTGTTAAATAAATAAATAAATGCTTACTATATCTGCTATAACTAATTATATTATCATTAGGCTTGCTCACATTGAGAGCTTTTCGTTTTCGTCAATCCTATCGTTGAGTAAAACAGATTGAAAGTATTGCTAAAATTGTACAGCTATATCACACTGATAATCTTATCAGTTTTGCCGTTTACTATGCCTATCGTAAAACCTATTACGGTTGTTTATAGTGTAGTGCCAAATGCGTTGTGCTCCAGTTCAACCACAATGGAACATCATTTATTCATAAGAAGGCAACGGATTGCAGAGTAATTGTGTCACAACCATGATATATTAGCGATGAGATATTTGTAGTTGACTTATTCTTACTATAATACAATGGCTCATGGACATTGCCAATTTTTTGCAAACGTTATGCATATTTACGATGAAAATTTTGGTAATTCGGGACTTACAGAACTTTGTGACATGGTATATGCCATTTGTAACATTTTGCAACATAACTCGTAAACCACTTGGCCTTGTGATCACTCCTTACTACTGAAAACTTAATGTGTCGATGCATGTCTAGATTTTAATTGAAAATTGACGTGTCGCGCACATGAGGCAAGTGGCAAAACAACACAAACTAAATCCACATATATGTGGCAACTAGACAATTTTAAAACGATAATTTTTCTTAGATTTTGAAAAATAACTTTATCGCTAGTCTAAGATCACTGAACAGAATCTATTGAATTAAATTAAATCAGGATTAAAATAATTCATTTTCCCATTCGTCACAGCCACAAGCATATATATTGTAGATACAGCCCTCGGGTTTTGCAGAAATGGGGGACGATGAAGAATAGTCCTACCCTGCCTGCCCTTAAATTAGTTAAATGGTTCAGTCTGAACTGGTTGACCACTCTCAAACGATGGAAAATCAAAATGACACCAACCC
>JAHZNE010005507.1:0-11287 GCA_027744055.1 Callyntrura sp. NNG-2020
CTTGTTCAACGAGAGGGAACCTGTTAAAACGATAAGAAATCATGGAAACAAGACCAGTTTTCATGTATTTAAATACAAATTTGTTTTTAGTTTCCGTTGCACCAACGTCCCCCGATCCTACAGTGTACTAAATTGTCCATCCATGGCGAACCTTGTCCAATTTCCCATTGCATTTTTGCCTAGAAAATCAGTTTTCGTTGTTGCAGTACAAAAGTTGTCCATCTTCTTGACTGCACTGCACGGCACTAAGTCCCAATTTAAAAAAATGATTTCAAACGCAAACAATCTATTTACAGTCATTTTTGCTACTGCACAGTAGTCCGCCCGATCCGTGCTACATTTAATTCCTTTTGATTTCTTTATGGGCTACTTCCAGCTGAACTGCAATGCTGGACCACCCAGGAAGGTCGGAAGCAAGCGTCAGACTCTACCATGTTCCAAAAATCAATTTAATCTGCTGGGACCCTTCATGAGAGTCGTATCAGAGATTAAGCTGATAAGAACAGACACTTACACTTGATCTTAGCCATTAGGCCGAGAAGCGATAAATTTTGAAACACACTCGCCATAACCAAACCCACCGGACCTACGAGAAAATTAATGACTTGCAAGTTTGCACTCAATTTACGGAGAACTGCTTAAATTTTTTAATCATCAAAGGGTTTTACGTAATTGCTGTTTTAATTCTACTACTGCATGTGCATTACCTGGTGGGCATAATGAAAATATTATAGCAAAATTACACATTTTCAACAGCTGTAAATGAAATTATTACCGAATGTTTCCATTATAGATGATGCACGGTTTCGCAAGCTATGCGGGAACATCGATGCGGTTGAATTTTATATTTTCAAAACACGTACATTGCATATATGTAGCTTATTCTCTTGTCTATCACATAATAACTATAACTAACATAATACCAATTGGAATTGGATATATTCATTTTAATAAAAAAATATATAATATATTCAATTGACGTGAGTTGGTTAAAATTCCATTTCAGTTTAGTTGAAACAAGACAATTTTTAACAATTTCACATCACTACAAAAAACAAGCAAATATACATTTACATTTACAAAAAGGTCTACGAACTTACAATGTTGCAGGATGGTACATTCAAATTAGTTAATGACGTAACTATCATTATGATGACCGACTTTTATGCGTCTCATTACTCTCTTTCCCTAAAATAAAATAGGTAAATGAACATTTAAAAAAATCCAATTCGGGAATATCTGTACGCTTTCATTCTTCATTGGATTATCTACATCCGTCTGTCCAGCAAATCAAAGTATTCGTGATTTCATAATTATCAGTCAATGCAAAGTTGAAAATAAAAACATTCGATTATTGTCACAAAAACAGTTAATATCTTCGGTGTTAAACAACCAAGTGTTAGTGTATAAAAATTACTAAAACAAATTATAACATCATGGCCGCCGGTTTAAAAGTCACCACGTGATGATACATTGCGAAAAATAACGAATTTCGATGGAACTAGTACTACTACTATGAGTAAACAATTTTTGCAATATCAAAAATATATACATCTACGACGCTTCTGTTACGTTATGTACATGGTATGACGAATATTTAGCAAAAGTACTAACGTACATAATTTTCTTTATCGTGTCATGTCTAGAGATATATTATTAGTATTAGGTTTGTACCCGTACCTATTCCAAAGTTTCCGATGTTGAATAGAACTTGCTATGAATGAAGTTTACGATCAATGATCACATCATTCATACAGAATCGCATCAATGCAATGTATGACTGAGCATCTCGTGCGTCGTAGGCTACGACTACGACTCGTAGCATGTACGATGATGAGCCAAAATACACACATACATAGGGATACATAAAATGTAAATGTAGATGGAAAATGTGGTAGAATTGGAATGCACCACCGACCGACATATCTCAGCTGCGCTGTATTTTTGGGATTATATTCGTTTTTCTGACCTTGCTTGTTGTTCCACGAGTTTCTCGAAAAGTTGCAACATTTTCTCAGTTTTTCTTCAACTCATCCGAAATTTACTGTGAAAGCAGGTAAGGGCTGAACATTTTATTTAATATTTAGTCTAAGCAAGTGCTCACGTACGTAAAACGCAGTAAAACCGATCTTTCTCGGGAATCTTGATCGTTAGTTCAGTTGATGGTATTGCATCAGCCGTTTTCCGTTATATCATATGACCGACTTTTTTCTCATTTTGTTTATATACAACTTTTAGGTAATTTAGCAAATTTACCAATGTTACATATTATTTAAATAGAGTAAAGCTCACGTCCCGTGAGACTGCACTTTTTTCGCACAGTAATTTAATGGTGATGGTGCATTAATCTTGTGATTTTAGTAAATGTTCGCCCGAGCTCAAGCTCAAGCAGTACAGTAAATGTATGCATTTTCCACGCAAAAAAACCGACACAGAGCATTTGGCATTTGACATTTGACACAGAGTTACTTATAAAAACAAAATTGTACTGAAATCAACTTGATATTTACACTACACGCAATAATTTTACGAATCAACTTGTTTTGAAACATTAATAGACTTGAAGAGATTCACCTCAAACATTATTTACGCGTTTTTTGGTATTTTTTTGCAAAGTTTAGAGATTGGAAAGAAATTAAATACGAGTTATTTACGTACACTCTCTCGCACCCACACAACCAACAACTGAGGAATTGTTTTAGCACTGGTTCCTTTAGCAGTCAACAGCGTTTACCATTAGTCGAGGTCGAGGAATCGCTTAAAAATATAGGACGACCACAACGGGCTAGTGTGTGTTGTGTGTTTAGAAAACTACTCTTTTAACCATTTGACAAACTTTTGTTTACCTGTACTAGGAAGAATCAACCAGGATCAGAACAATTTATAAACAGTAACTACTACTTTTCAAACAAACAAAATGCCACGACGAGGACGTAGCCCTAGCCCAACTCGCGCTCCTTCTAGGTAAACAGTAATACATTTAACTAAGATTATTATTTGTAGAGATTGGACGTATGGTGAATAGTTGTACGAACGTTTATAAATAATATTTTAGGTCGCATGTACCTGCACCTGCCCCACCCCCACCAAGCCAGCCAATGCACTATCAAGCAGCTCCCCAGCAGCCCGGACTTTTAAAGCAAATGGCAGTTACCGCTGGAGGTGTAGCTGTTGGATCAGCAGTGGTGAGTGGCTGAATAATAGCTATTGTGAAGCTATATTTGTACAAAGTCGGTTAGTCAGTTTTCAATATAGATTGACAGAATTAGAAAATAATTTCTTTTGTTTATAGGGTCACGTTGTTGGTCACGCCCTAGTCGGAGGAATGAGTGGTGGAGGTGGTAATCAACCACAGGAGGCTGCACAACAGCAACCAGGAATGGCTCAGCAACAGCAAGTCCAGCAGCAACAAGATCCATGCTCCGCAGAAATTCAAAATTTTCTTCGGTGTGCCCAAGGTCAAAGTGATATAACGCTTTGCGAAGGATTTAATGAAGCCATCCGCCAATGTCGCCAGTTTGGTTCTGCCGCTGGATCTGGATATCATCAGGTTTGAACATCATAGTCGACGGGATTTCAAACTTATAAATGCGTCTTTTAGAATATATGATATAGGCGTAGTGCCAATAGTGTTGTAATTACTAAAAACTTAAAAAAAAAGATTAAATAGAATATACAGCAATCTTTTAAATTGTTTGTTGTCGTAAAGTCTTGTAAAATCTCTTTATTGTCTTAACGTTGTACATAGAGCAAAAAATGAAGAAGTAAAAGTGGATATGTGGAGATTATAGTGTGTCATCATCAATCAGCCATATTGACAACGACGTTGATGTGCAAGAATGTTCAAATTTGTTTTAAGTTTTGATCTACATGATGAACGGTGCCAGGAGATGAGTAAGGATGAGTTTATTTTCGTCTTTGTTAAACGTGAGGCTGATAATAAAATTTTAAGTTGACAACGCCAAAGTACGTTACTCCTCATTAGAAGCAACAATCATTTTATTTTGGTATTTCAGTACACATAATTTTTTTTGAAAGATGATGCATTTTTTATTTTTATAATTATATTTTAGACAAAAAGTACAAAACAGTTTTCTTTTCATTTCTCATCATAAAATGTGCGTGTTTTGTGCTGCAAAAGATAGATCATTGGGATTTCCAGGTTTTTATAAAAATACTACAATCTACTTCTTACGGATAAAATTACCAAGTACAATATATCATAACAGATAACTAAAAGCTAATTTCACATATGGAAAATACTTAATTGAAATGAAATAGATAATGGAGTAAGAGGACAGTTAACATAAAATATATTAATAGAACTAACTGTATTTAGTATTAAAATGATGACCCATCAGTAGAGTAGAATTTACAGGAAAAACAACTCTGCACAATAGTTTCATATGAAATAGGTAGTAATTTATTGCTCGCTATTACTGCCACGTACTATTGACTGACGAATCGAGACATGTCATCTGAAGAGTTTAAACATTTATTTCATGTATTTTAATAGCAGCACTGCCGAACATTTTTATCCATCATGACATAATTATTAAATCAGTATATTGAAGGCATTATCAAGTACATGCTAACGATTGTGCAGAAAAATAACTAGTGAGCACGGCAATAAACTATTCCCGTCAATAAACAACACAACAAGGAGTAAAGGTTTCAACATCAAGAATCCAGAAACAGTCATCCATGAACTTTTACTTTCACTTAACCTGTCATCAACCGACTTATTTTACATTAATACATAATATCGTGTATTTCTATAAAATTGATGAAATTATTTACAATATTTCAGTTAAACTATTCTTATTTAAAGCATTCCATCACAAGATGATATGATTGGGTAAAATGATGCAAGTGGATTTTTTTATTTCAAGAGGTTTTGCATAGCACACAACATACCATTTCATAATGTAAGTTAACACGATATTTTGGACGGAAGGGGAAAAGCCTGATTTCCACTGACTAGACTCTTACCAAAACCCATTTCTTCATTTTGTCATTTTTACTCTTCTCGAAATTGACAATGCTGCTTTTTTGTGTTGCATTGCTGTCACATCTTAAAAGCTGAAATTATTATTTAGATGATAACCTACCTTCACACATTCACAACCATTTCTTTCTACATCTAACAATGATACAATACAAATACTATTAGCAAAAATTCGAATGCCACCTGCAAATATATATTCAAATGAGATAACTTCATAATACACAAACTTAATGACGCTGCATAATGCTTTAATTATTAGGCATTAAACACAATTTTTCCGATGATTACATATGTACATTACGTTTTTAAGTTTATCATTTTAAAAATTTACACAATTCTCCCTTGATATATAACAGGTGGAAGTTCATTAAATGAAGAGGTTACAATTTTTCATCAATATCAACAATTCAATATTTATATCTCACGTTACCCCAAATGCACTTGTAATAATATACCTAGTCTGATTGTTTGACAAATAAATCACAGGAAATCAATAGAAGAATTCATTATCTACAAAAATGTCTGAAATGAGAAAAATTCACCCTAAAAGATGGCTCGGGAAAGGTAGTAAGGTATCATTGTGAGTCCAATGTACAAAAATATATAACGCTTAAATATAAAACTACTCCGTCTCTAACCTATCAACCTTACAGTCAGGAGGAATTCTTATTAGCTTAACACGACATAAAAGGAAATAAAATTACTTAAGGGAATGCTAAATTTTTATTTATTTTTCTTATAACCCATACTTGTTCGCAGAGAACTGAAGAAATTTTTACAGTTTATGAAAGTTCATGTTTTTTACATTGTGATATTATAAATGAACCAAGTGGTCCTGATATTGTAACATTATTTCATTAAAGTTGTCTTCGTTCGCAGTATATGTATATAATGATATGTAAATATGTACACGCTAAAATAATATTATTATAAAAATTACAAGTTGTAACGGCTTGTCATAAGGTAACTTCGATTATTTATGAAAATGGGCTTATAGAAGCTTTGGAAGAGAGAAAGCGCTCCAGTTTTAACTTTATGAATCTACATTAAGCTGGTCCTCAGCAGAATTTTCCTCTGACTCGCTGGTTCCTTGTTTTTCTTCAGAGGACTTTTTCCTTGGGGAAGATGCCTCAGGCGAGGATTCTTTTTGTAGCTGCTGCTGCTGCTGTTGTTGACGATCAATTGCTATGCGAGCCCGTTTCTTTGGATTATAATTGATAGTGGGAGTGGGGCTACTATTGTGCTCACGTTCAGGTTCAACAACAACATTAGCAGGCGCCTTGGGAGAGACATCTGGGGAACCGGAGCTGTCTGAACTTCTACTACGAAGGCTCCTTTTGGAGGCCACAGAAGATGAAGGGGACGACGCCCCAATGGGAGAAAGAGAATTTTCTCTTTCTCTACGACTACTTCGGGTTGTAGATAAATCAATCATTTGGTCTTCCCCTCCACTACTACTGATGCTGCTGCTATTTTCGGCTTCATACTCCTCGTCATCATCCTCTTCGTCATCCACTTCCTCCACGTCTAGTACGTCATCTGTCTCTTCTACATCAACCTCAATATCCTCTTCCTCGTCATCTTCGTCTGCGTCTACGTTGTTATTGTTATCATCCTCCGTTAACTTCATCTTTTTAAGAATTTCTGTTCCCGTCTCGGAGCCAGAATCAGAAGAATGGGATCCGGGTGGAGTGGAAATACCAGCTAGAGAGTGAACCTCTCCAAAGGACGTCTTTGGTTCTGAAATTTTCCTTCCGTTGTAGTTTAATTGTTGGTGTTGCTGCTGTTGGGCTTGAAGTTGTTGTTGGTGTCTCTGAAGGGATCGAATTGTGGACGGGGCCAAATTAATTCGGTGACTTGAATTTAGATTTGTGATGATGATGGTGGGCGGAACCATTTTGACCTCCACCAGAAGTACGTCCAGGTGGAGGCCCTGGCCCAACAACATCGTGATATGGACGCTGAAACGAGCCCATATTTGGAGGAAATGGAAAGGCAGGACCCCGTGCTGGATTTGGAGGGTGCAGTAAGTTGGGAGGGAGAGGTGGATGTCTACCATATAACAATGGAGGAAATGCAGGGGGAGGATGACCCCGGAACATTTGTTGTTGTGGAGGGGGAAGAGGGGGTGGTGCTGGGGGAGGCGCTCCATTAGGTGCCGACGAAATTTGTCCTACAGACTTACTTTCACTCTGTAACTGAGGAACTGAAGGTGCCGTAGGAGGGGGTGAACGCTGCTGTGGGGACGTAGACTGATATTGGGGTTCCGGACTGGACACGACATTTTGGTTTTCGTCCACTCGCTTCTTTTTCTTCACCGTAAGGTCCAATGGTTGATCCCTCTCGCCCGTCTTTGGGGTCTTGGCTGTTAGTGCTGCCGCAGCCATCTCGATCTCCTCGGGCTCATGTTGCGTCTGGGAGGGCTGACGCGAATGCTGATGATGAGGTGGATACCGTCTAGAAAGATCAAAAGGCATGAGCAATTCTCCTGGGGATGAAGAAGACGACGAGGTGGAGGATGAGGATGAAGACGAGGAGGAAGACACAACGCCTTTGGCAGTTAAAGGTAACTGGGCAGCTTCATGATGGGACCCATTATGGTTCGTACCACCACCTCCACCCATCGCACTCATAAACATCCCAGCTGGAAATGCACTCCCGATAGGAGGGGCTGGCTCTCCCACAGCTAAACTCATTTGTCGAAGAAGCCCTCCTGGGTGGTAGATTCCACCGGCTTTAGCAAAGGACGCGTTGCTCGAATGCTCGTGTGGATGATGCCCATGATTCATGCTACTTAAGAGACTACTTGCCGACGTAGCCCCAACTCCTCCAGGATGCCTTCTATGATGCGGGTGATGATGAGGATGAAGACCATTGGAGGGGTCCTTTTCCCGGAGGTCCAACAGACCTGGCGGGTACACAAGGGGAAGCCATTCAAGGGCACTCATTTCGCATTCTAAAACAAACAAACAAAAAAGTCCATTATATTTTTACGCACTTTATCATCATCATCATCATTAGCAGTATTGCATCATCATCTTTTCCTCGCATCATTTAACACATTATGCTGAATTTGATCCATTACACCAAATCCACTGCTTTTATCAACCCTTTTTTCACGCTTTTCTTTCCCCAATTGCAAAATCCTTTTTGTCATCTTTTGCTATCAAGGTAATTTGTCTCATCTTCAGTGCCTTGTTCCCACACTTGCAATCATGGGATAGCTACTTATTCTTATGAGGATCAACGGATTCAGCGGATCATTTGACCTATATTCATAGTGCGTGGCAGCAACAGCGTAACAAAACTACCATCATCATCAACACGGCGAGAGCAAAAGGACTCTACGGGCTGTGACATTTTATCTCTCTCTCTCTCTCTCTTCTGAAATTGTTACATAAAGCGTCACTATCATCATCCCAGCCAAATTCATGGTGACATCATCACCTCGCCTTTTTGTTCAGTTCATTGTCTTTCTAAAAAAAGGTTGGCAAACAACAATACGAGACAGGTTGTACTCTCTGCAAATAATCGCTAGTTATATAATGTTCTCGGTTTTTGGTAACATACAATGTAGCCAACTCACTGCCGAGGAGGTCTATTATTCGTGATCATCATGATGATGCTGATAATAATGGTATATGATGCGACGCTGCTGCTGCTGATGTTGATGCGTTTTCGTTTTCTTTGAAAAGAAGACAAAAATTGACGCAGAGAATCTCCTGTTTGTTTTTTGACCGGGGAAACAGGAGATGTGCTCAAATCAAGACGAAAGGAATGAAAAGAGGGAAACAATTTTTTCAAAAATTTGCCGTGCAAAGTGACGTGGATGGAAAAGAGAGAGGGTGAGAACAGGAGCACAAGTTGTCTTTTAAAAAACAGATAATGCGTTCTTTGGCATACGACGATTCATTTTATTCTTTTCAAAGGATGATTTTGAATGTCACTTGTTTTTCAACAAGTATAATAGCCGTGATGAACGAACGAAACGACGACGATACATAAAATAAAAAAGTAGCGGGTGGCAATAGCAGCAGCAGCAGCAAAGGCAGTGGAGTACAAACTATTTTTATTGTTGTCATTTTGTTTTGGTTCGCTCTGTCTTTTTCCGTTGTTTTTTCTATTGTTCGTCTGTCTTCTCACCTTTTTTTCAAGATGTTTGTGCAGTTTTGTATTATTTTGTGTGTTCAAGAAACCCTCCAAGGTGGTATGTAGGCCAAGGTGGCGAAAAGCAACAAAACGGTTAGAACTATCATATCATCGTGAAGGAATCATGATCGTCACCGTCATCATCATCATTTCTACCCCCTCCCCCTGTTCTTGTACATATCAAGCGTGGAAAGAATCCTGTACAAATCATCAACATTTTCAGTGTCCATGAAGGACTTGACAAATTTGAAAATAACGGAACCTTCCTTCCACAATAACAAAAAGGAACAGAGAGAGAGAGAGACGACGTTCGCTTGATCATTTTTTAAAATGAAAATTTTGCATAGTGTAACAACAAGAGAAAAATCAAAGTCAATAGCTCACACACATACACATTCAGAAGGAAACAGATATTCTGTTCTTGTTTTATTATTACTTCCACCTTGAATAATTCAAAGTCAAAATCCCACCAGCCATCATAGTCGTCATCAGGATGATTATGGAAGTTGAACTAACGTATTTTTAATCGTGAATTATTTTTACCCATGACAAATTACACCAGTTTTTGATTTTTTACCCCCAAATATAACATCCTAAAAATTCTCTCACAAAGGGATGGTCATCATCATGATCATCATTCTGGGAAGGAGAGAAGCTGATAATGTGGTAATTGACCGATGAACAAATGCCTACGAAAACGCGCAGGAATAAATCACTGATTGGTCACAAATGCATGCACGAAAATATGCTTCCACGTTATTTGTTATCTTAACCGCAAAACTTTTGGCAGTGTTCACGGATTTCATTGTTGCCTTCCAAATCCGTCGTCATTTAAATCCAACTTTGGTTGTGAATTTTTTTAAAACGTAAAAAATTATCCTGTTCAATTGCTTTAAGAATGTACTCTCCTATACACTTCTCTGTTTGGTGATTTTTGCGGTGATGATGACGGCGATTTAGTGGATGGATGGATTCTTTAATTTTCTTAAGTTGTCGACAACGATGATCATGACAATGATGATGACGATGATGATGAAAATAATGATGACAAGTGACTACCTTGGCCTACAAGGTTTCCACCTTCTTCTTTTCTTCTTCTGTTGTAAGTAGTTTAGCGGAGGTGGTGTGAAAAAGAAACATGGCTTTTGTCCTATCATCTTTTGTGTGTTTATTCTAAATTACCACTATTATTATTATTGTTTCTCTCTCCGTTCAAAGCTGTTTTTCTGTTTTATCCCTTCACAGCAACAGCAGCAGCAGCTCAAGCTCAACAACGCGATGATGATAATGCTCCCTTCAAACATTTACTTTACACGATCAAGGGCCGATCATATTCCCTTACTTGTTCGTTCATATTTTGTTCCTGTCACATTAACACCTTATACCTCATCCTCTAATTCATTTCTTGGAATGCCTACATTGCAAAAATGTAACTTTACGAGTGTTTATGTGGCAATCGTCAAGATGAGTGATGGTGTCAGTTTTCTGTTGGAACAAGGCGGTGTAATGTTGCTGCAGATGACGATCACAAGATCGTGATGGTTTTAGCCAATAAATTGTGAAACTTCCGTGGTTTCATTTATCTTGCATTACATTACACTATTTACCGATGTATATTAGTGGGTAGGTATTCTCCATTTTTTTCTTGACATCTTTGTGACGACTGAACTACAACAACGGAATTAGCAGTTGTGTATTGCAAGAGAAAAAGCTATTACCACCATTTTACCAACCATCATCATCACGTCGCCAACCACCATCGTCGTCGTTGTCATCATCATCATCATGATCATCATCGTCAAGTAATCTCGATAATCATCCAAAAATTGAGCGCAAGTATTTGTGCGAGTGGAGTAGTGCTTGTGCGCACGCAAAAGGCAGACAGACGCAAGCAGGGATAATAATAGCAAAGTCAGCTCGCGCGCCACACAAAAATGCAGCAGATTATTGAGCCTTTTTAAAAAAAAAGATTGCTTCTCTCCTATCTACAATGAGCGTGGAGGAGACAGAAAACTGTTATGAAGATAATAATAAAACATTACACAACAATGAAGACAAAAAAAGGACAGAGAAAAAAGTGATCAACTGATTAAAGCATATCCAAGAGAATCCTTGGCTTATCTTTTGTAT
>JAHZNE010005508.1:0-14962 GCA_027744055.1 Callyntrura sp. NNG-2020
TCTTTATTCGTGGTCTTTCTTAATGTTCTCGTAAAATGCTCACACCAGAAAATTCCATACTTGTCGTGCTGATGAGGGCACGGATGCTTAATATCCTGACAAGTAATCGTATCGATATTCGTACAATGTTTATAGTAGGACTTATTCGGCCTGCTAGAATGATTTAGTCATCTTTGTAAAAAAAAAGACGCTGCCAGAGACTACTCCAGAACAGTGATTCATACTTTTGTACATATTCCATGTACGCCTCTTACTGTAGTTTCTTTATCGTTCGTTACGCGCCTGATGTTTTTACATCCCAGCAAACTCTCCATGTCCCCTGTAGAATTGTGTCGAAAGAAACTTTATCCGCTGCCTGCACACTGGCCATTAATAAGCCAGATAACAGTAGAAACATTGTGCTAGAAGAAAGCTTGTTTACAGAAGGGATGAGTGCACATCCAAATTTCTACAATAATGCGTTTCGCATAATAAGGTAGTAATTCGTGATATCTCAGGCATTCTCAATCTCTCTGCATGTCTAAACAAAATGTATACATAATATACATTAAAATTTCAACACTCGTATGATTCGTATGACTGACTTATTGTGTCGTCTACTAGATGTTTTCGGACTTTTTTTGTACTTGTGTTCTCGGTTAACACCAGACCGTGTAAAACATCAACCCTTCCTTACCAAAAAAGCTTTAAAAAAGCTCTTAAATGATCTCCGTGAGACTCACAATTCGACACTCTTCCTATAAATTATGATTAACAGTGATGTAAATTTTGACACGACAAACAGCGCCCAACGTCAATATACGACAAAGCAGCAGAGTAAAAAGAAGGAAGCCATGATTAAAAATGGAGATCTCATCCATTTCTCCTAAGTACTTATGTAATGTAGAATGTCGTGCATAATGTTTCTCTGCTTTACTCCCGACTGCTACAGCAAGCAGGCACTAAAGCTGTGTTCGAGTGTGTGTGTGTGTGTGTGTGCATGCACTTCCATAATAATATTTATTTCCATCATCACTGCTTCCGTGTTTCTCAATTCTATTTCTGTTCTTTAGCTCTGGAGATCAGAGAGGGATGTTATCTGTATTTTGCCTATAAACAATATAATGACATGAGCATGACGAGAAGGAGAGATATATGGATAACTGAGAACTATGCCTTTATTTGTAGTTATTAAAATGAACGAGTACGATTAATGTCCCCGCCTGGATATACTTACTACGCAAGAAAAAGAGTGCACTGCACTTTCAACATTCAACTGTGTCGCTTGTCGGTAGAAGCAGGAACATTTCCACACATAAATACATTTACACTCAGCATGTAGCAGGATTATTATTATGACGATGTTTGCTCCATCATATCATCATCTTCTACGCTCCCATCACAATTTATTTGACAGAGCGTACACAGCTTCACTTTAGCTGATAAAAAAGGAAAATGTAACTGGACGGCTCTGATGCTGGTGAACTGTTGTCATTTGAGCAGCAGCTTCAGCTTCTTTTTTTTTATATAAAATGTTAATATTCGCACCAGCGTGTAAATAAAGATCTTTTGCTAAACTAATAGTAACTCTACTAATAATTTGCACAAGTAGTACGTATTACTTTTGGAAAGAGTGTTTGTGCTACAATAATGTGGCAGGTATTTGCTTTTGCCCGTCTAAATCGTATGGTGCAATGTCTTGTCTGTCTCTTTTTGATCTATATCTGCTTGATGCCTCTGCTAAAAATCCATTCGTTTTCATGAGGTGGAGAAGATCAAGACAACCAACTGTGTTCAAGCATGAATACTGGCTGATGGTGGCAATAATGCAAATTATATAAATACATCAGTAAGCAGAAAGGCATCGTTCAGAGACGAAGAGTTGATGAGGAGGACGAGGTCGGTGGTTCGTGTAGAAGCAGAACATATAATGTGTAACTGTTACTATAAAACAGTTTTGTTTTGCTGCTGGGTTGAAGCGATGATGAATTATTAATTTGAATAACTTTTATGTGTGTATATGTTGCCTGTCAGGGAGCTGAAAGCTGAGCGTTTTTTCAGTCAACGGAGGAGAAAAACATGTTATCACATTTTACTTTTTGTAACGAGAGAATTGTATTGATAAGGGACAGAGAAGCTGAAGCTTTTTTCACAAAATAACGTCATATTTTTTCCAAAAAATGAGAGAGAATAATTTAGAAGACGTAGCAGCGAGCTTTTGTTTTTGAGATGGAGAGGTTGATAGTGTTTGTACTGTCAAAACAGCAGAGAGCGATCAAGAATTCATACATAAATTCATGAAAAGTATGTTTCGCCACTGATACTTTTTTGCATAGTATTTTTTACACTGTGAACTAGTTTGACACAAAGAAAAATAGTGTCATTGTTTAATTCGAGAAGAAACTTCGAGAAGGGGAATAGAAGGAATGTTGTTTTTAGAAACCCACCTCGTCGTCTTCTTCTTCTTCACTGGATGAGCCCAGGAAAATGGGAGAGTTATACGAGGATGCGGAATTATTGGCAGGACCACCTCCACCAGGGAGTGACCTTTCACAAGGCTCCGTCAGGTCATCGTGTCCATCGAGTTCGAGCTCAAGAGGGTTCTCGTCGTCTTCATCGGGATCCTCATCATCAGGGTCCCCATCGTCCTGGTCGTAGTCGTCCTCCTCATCCAGGTCACCATCATCTCCATCTAGATCATCAACGTCGTCGCAATCTTCGACGTCAACATCCAGATCGTCCACGTCTTCGTCGTCTTCACCTCCGCCACTCCCTAGCTGGGATGCAGAGGGTGGAGGTACGGGGGAAGACGAGGGGGCAGGTGGTGGAAGCCCAGACGAGGTTGTGGCATTGCTGCTGTTCTCAACTTTATTCGAGGAGGATGACGTTGATGACTTATTTTTACTTGAGGAACTATGAGGCTTGTTTGACGATGATGATTTACTTTGGTTGTTTTGAGGCACGGATTTCGAGGAGGAGGTGGAGGAGGAGGAGATTGACTTGTTGTTGTTGGTGCTGTTGGTATTGTTGTTGTTATTTTCCTTTTGACTCGAAAGGTTTTGGATTTGTTGGGTGTTGTTAGGATTCCCTATGCTGGTTCCTTTGGTTCGAGCACCTGGTCCACTTTGAACAGAGGAAGCCGAGGGAGGTGGTGGAGGAGCGTTATTGCTCGAGTTGTTAGAGGTGGAGGTGTTTGACGCACCAGAAGGGGATGTTGTTGAGGTAGCGTTGTTGTTGTTATTGGTTCCCGTGCCACCAGGAACCTGCTGTTGTTGTTGAGGTTCATTTTTTGTGCCGCCGCCGCCTCCACTGGACACTTTCGAACTCATCCTCGACATATGTCCACGCCTAGAAAAGATTAATATAACATGTATATAAAAATATCCTTTCAAATTCAACCTGTTACTTGCCAGGGTATTCATTTACTTTCAAGCTACATCTCCGATTTAGAATTGATTTGGGAAATGGCGAAGAAAACATTTGAAATCCCAACAATCAAAGCAATGAAAGCATAAAAAGAAACTCCTCGCACAAATACAAATAATATCCGGTGAGAGTTACACACATTTAAACATAAGTAGCCCAATCCACACAACATTTACATATGTACAAATGTGTAATAGCTGTCGTATCTACACACACACGAACATTAAGTGAAAGTGCGGAGAATATATGGAGGAACAAAAGCATTCCAAATTCCAATAGATAAACATATCATTAAAGAAGATCCTTACTTGACTCGGCTGGACACGGGTTTCCGTTTCTTAATTATTCGAGGCGTTTTGGAAACTTTATAAGAAAACCGGTGATCCCCCAGAAAAAGATATTAGAACAAAGAAACTAAATTTCTAACGTTCCCTAAAACCTGCCGCTGTCAACAAAATGCATTGACCACTGCCATATATGCCTCTTTCCCCGTGTTCAGTTGAAGAGTAAACAGAAGAGAAGTAGTTGTAGTGTAGTAGTAGTACAGTGTGTAGTAGCAGGATAGGCAGCTTTTATTTTATAGGAGAAATTTCCTTATAGTTCCTAGAGAGAAAGTAGAGAAAGTGCAAAACAACACTTTTTCAGACGCTCATTCAGTCCTTTTTAGTTTAAAGTGCTTCGCTGACTTTTTCTATAAAAAGAATAAAAACAAAAAAGAACGTACCATACAAATCCCAAGATTTACAAACAAAAATATTTTAGTACACATAAGTATATAAATGTTCACGCTTCATTCAAGCATTCAGTCTGTACTATAATTATTGTCAAATATCAAGGTTCCACTTTATAAAAAACAAAGAAGTGCAAGTGGCAACAAGTGCAAAAATGCGTTCCACCAGTACACGTAAAACAAGACTCGAATTATAAATACGTCCACCGCCACCAGCAGCTCTTGTGGGACTGCTTAACACGTTAATCAAACAAAGGAAAAAAAACATTCATGCAAAAAATTTGAAAATCAGAAAAGCGCAATTCAATTATTTTTAAATTAGTGATTATTTCGGTTAGCTTGAATCTTTGGTACACAAAATGCAACATTCATGGCATACAATTAGGGTTTAACGACTGTTCAATTATAGAATTTATTTATTTTTTGTTGTGAACTTACTCAGATTAGACGATAATTTTGAGAGTAGTAAGGAGGGTTGATTGTTTCTTGATTGACTAATTTAATATTACTAATAATTAAACTATATATAGCTACTATATATATGTTTCCAGTTGTATTTTTTTGTTTATTTCGTTTTGTTGGTTTTGTTTCACACACTTCAGTTTTTTCACTAATTTAACTGCATTCTCTCATCATGCGGTTCCTTTAAAAAATTAGCAAAAAAGATCACGTTGTTAGCAGCGGTTCCATCAATTCAATTTACGTTTTACCATTAATTTTGAAAATAATTATTTCCAGTGAAGATGACTTTAATATTAGTAGGTATTAGATGTGTATTGTATGTACCAGATGAGGATGAGAAGGAGAAACAACAACAATATTCACACAATTTTAAGTACAAGTGTCTATTTTGTTGCAAACTATTCGAAATTTGCAGGAATACTATATGTCTATAGACTAATTACTTAACTATTCTAACTAACTTAACACTACTACTGGCTACAAATGTAAATAATTGTAATGAAAATAATAATATTAACGACAAGACGCACACTATATATAGAAAGGCGACGACGGTGGTTACGATGATCGGTATATTACTATTGATAAGGAGGAATAATAATAATAATAATAATAATTAAACTGTTTATCTCTTTGTAGAGTGTGTTGTGTACTATGTGTGCTTTTTAAAAATTAGTATGGATATGTATGCATAATAACAACAATCAATGAGCTGCTGTCTCTGAGTGTGAACACCAGGCAAAATTCCTTTCGCATACTTGGTCACCTCTCTGGAGAAATGCGAAGGAGGTTGCTGCTGGAACGTGGTTGCTGCTGCTCTGGCTAAACACCTACGCAGCCTTTTCTGTCATTTTTTATTCGTTTTCTCAATTGGTTTTTGTTTGTGTCTGCATCAATGATGCGCACTGGCTGATAATAAATCACTGAGTAATAATTATTTCTGCTACATGATTATCTTGTACCACCACCATCGTCACACACAAGTTGTGCTTCACAACAAGTGAAAATGTGTGGATAAGCAATACTGTTTCCGTACGGGAAAAATGAGACCAATATTGTTATTAATTTAATTTTGGTTATTCTTTCCTCCTCCTCCTCCTCTCCTTCCACTTAATCGTTTGAGTATCAATGATTCAACGATCCTCGGATTTTCACGGAAGAACACTGATCATGACGAGAATGGCATTATTGGAACACTGAACAAGTCTCACGTTTTGCTTTTTCCAAGAAGTTTGTACTTATTGTTGGAATCTTTAAGTACACAACTCTACTTCATCCTTTACGCTCAACAAACCACAATAGCAACAACAGGTTTTCTACTGATTGTACTATGCAATGCATAGACTAGATTAAAGACGGGCAACTTTTTAAATACATAACCAAGGCAAGGGCCACATACAAGATCATTGGGTATGGGCAGGTGCAATTTTTTGGGAATATCTGCAACTGCACTATTTTTTCTAAAAAGACAAAAAAAAGTTGTGGCCTAATCTTCATATAATTAATACTAATTCCTTCGTTCCTTTCACATGAAATATTTTGTTGTCTGCTAGAAATAGAGATGTGTTTTGTATTTTGTACAAATTACAAAAAAACTAGCTACTTTTACAACGCGCAACCTTCCTTTTTTGCAGCGTTTACGTGCTCAGTCAGTAGTAGAACCATCTTCATTATTATTGATGAGTCAAAAGTTATAAAACAGATACACACACAACAAGGAGATAACTATCTTCTCTTCATGCTATGCGCGATGCGCGCTATTCTTAAACGTGCTATTGGATCCCTATTATTTTGATTGTAAATTATCTTATTTGCCTGCTTTGTGTTGATATTGTTGTGATTGTTGAGGTAAGGGTAATGATGATGATCATCATCATGACTGTGATAATGCACGGCCGTAAGTTCACGTTTTGTTTTTCGGTTACAGTCATTCATCATCATTATCACGACCATTGTAGAATTTCTGTTGTAGAATCGTAGAAAAAAATATCCTTAAAATTTGAATCCTGTTAAGGATAAGCGACTCCGTGCTTCGCTCGTTTTATTCCACGGATTTCAAATTAGTTCACTCACACGAGAGAATTGTTCACCAGTGTCCAATAATGCTTAGTTTGGAGGAGGAGGAACGTTCCACAGATCTTATTATTACTACTCCTTATGATTATCGTTATAAGTTACAATGGTCGTGTATTTTTGCACTTTTCAATAACGCAGCAACAATTAAAGACGGCAGAGCAGAGGACAGTTGTGTATTGATTAATAACGTAACTGATCTATTAAAACTGCCGATGGCAGAGATGATAATGCGCACTGTATTATTAGATCGGTGATCTTTCGAAACAACACAAAAATCTCTGCATTCATCCTTATTTTTAGCAGCATACACACAACAATGGGATGTAGCAGTACGTCTTGTGGTAGTGATAGCAGTGGTACAGAGGTTGTAGCTGTAGGTACATGAAACTTCTTTGATTGTTCATTATGTATGCAGCAATATCCAATAATGATATTATTATTATTATTATTATTATTATTCCGTCTTTCATTTCTCTCTCTTTACTTTAGGTAGATACAATATTTTGAAAAAGAGGAACACTTTACCTTTTCTTGTTCTTACAACTACCATTACTTTACTACTACTACTACTGCTACTTGCGTATTGGAGTAGTTATAAAAATGAAGGTTCAAAAATGTACGACGACGATGATGATGATGGTGGTGGGGATGATGTTGATTGTGAATATGTGTACTTATCATTACAGTAGTTACTGTTGTTGTTTCTTCTTCTTACTCTCTGACTGATTTTTTTCGCATTTTTGCTAACTATTATTTTTTCATCTTCACTAGAATAAGAATTAAAATTAATGGTAAATAGCCGTCGTGTGTTATTAGTCGTACTTTTACAGGATCATCACTCACTACTACTGTGTGTGTTTGGTTTCTTCGTACTTCTTATTGATATTATTTTGTGTGTGTATGTGTGTGGTATATAGCCAGAGTAATATTCTTTTATTGAACGTATATTAAAAATCTCTACCTATTTTCGTTAGTGTGTGTGTGTGCGCGAGTATGTAGTATTATAATAATCATAATAATATTGTATTAATGTATGTAAGAAAGAAGAGGAGAGAGATGCAATGCAATAATAGGGGATATACGCTGCTTTGTACGAGAGTCTCCCTTTTTAACACACACACACACACACACACACACGTATATATATATATAGTCAGCTTTTATACGATGGTATTCGTATTCTCTACTTTTTCCTTTTTTTATTATTATCATCGCGTATATGCGATATAGTACTCCCATCCAATATAGCTTTAAGCATGTCTGCGTGCATGCAGCAGAAGAGTTGCAAGCACACAATATACGGACAGGCTGCTTTTAGTCCCGAAGCCATTTACTTTTGCAGTAGGCACATTTTTAGGCAAGGCAACTTTGAAAGAGGCAAATACCTTGCCACAAGTAAAACTCAACTTGGCATGCATTACGTTACTTTACGGACATATACATTCCACAGTAATGATATCCTAAAAAAGCAAGAGAAGGAAAGAGATGTAGGAGAAGTAGAATGAATATTGCTGTTGTGTACTGAAAATGCCCACTGTATATTTATACATTTACCTAGTGATTTTCGTTGGGTTCAGCAGTATACAAGCTCACTGGCAGTCTATATGGTGGTGAGCGAGAGAGCAAGTTTTAAAAGCCAAAGGAAAGGCAGGCAGTTGGGTAGGAGCAGAGCGTATCGTTTTGTGATGCGGTGATGTTGTTGATGATGATGAGCGGAGAATATGAGTATAATAGGGGGAGAGTACCTATTTGGAATCTAATCTATGTATGACGGCATGTACCTACGTTTCACTTCATCACGTTCATGCTGATGCTGTTGGCGAACGTTATATACCTACCGAGTAGTTTAGTTGTAGTAGTGGTTGTTGTTCGTATAAAATGTATGTTTGCACTGAGAATAGGTTCTTGTTGTTCTGGTGTGAAGTTTTTTTTCCAAAAGCATCTACCCATTATTAGTAGCACGCATATAAGGATATTGTTAGGTTGTCGGAATAGGAATATGTAAGTATGTTTGCACACGAGCAAATGTGAAACACTCATATAGGATAAAAGACCGTCAAAAAAGCCAGTTTACTACGTATTTTACTACGTTAGACAAGTATAATATGGAAAGTATAAGGGAAGTTTTTTTAGTTCGTGTTATGTATATATGCCTTCTTGTTGTGGCAGTAATCTCATATTTTACCTTATTGTGTTCCATAGTGAATGACTAACGAAAAAAGAATGGGCACTAGGTACGAAGAGGTGAGCGTATAATTTAAATCCCGCGGAAAAAAATATTTTATTTTCAAATATTGTACTGATTATCATGAAAAGTTTCCCCTAATGCCATAAAATGTAATTTTGACAACCTTATCACAAAAAATTTAGTTTGCTTTACCGGTGATCATAATTGCGAGAATTGCCGATTTTCAATGTTAACTGCATATTATTATGAAGGAGGGTTACGCATGCACGCAGTATGTATCAAGCAATCTAACAGTTCTTTAGTGATCTTTAGTTTCCGGTGAAAACGTTTTCTCGCGTTGCCCCACAAATTACTTTATCTACAGTCCAGTTCCGTGGGGCTTAAAAAGGACTATGATAGCTTGTTTTGCAAAAGGGGTTTATGCTTTTCGTGCTAAATCAGACTATTAAAGACAATAGTCCAAAATTTAATCTCGACAAAGAAAAAGGAACTTTCTCATAGCACCTCTTTTCACACCAGTAATACTACTATGATCATCATCGCGATACGCAGTCCTCTTTTTTACAACATCCGTCTGTCCATACGTCGCGTACTGCTGCACATTCTTAATATACGTACTATAGTCCATCCAGTATCACCGATTTCAACTCCCTGCCGTTTCTAGTATTGTTTTGTAATGCAAGTCTTCTCGTAATGTTTCTGGTTCTTCTCTGGTTCTCTCTCTCTCCTCTCTCTCTCTCTCTCTCTCTCTCAGCAGGCTTTAATGCATATTCCCCCGTTTATTTCAAAGCACAACCCAGAGAGTACCCTTGCTGCTCTTGCATGCATCCATTAACGGTACGACAGCTCATTTAATAATACTGCTGGCACCAGAGGAATTGTTCTCGTTACTGGCTCTTGCCATTATGTATACTCCATCTCTCCATCACACGAAAACTTTTCATCTAAAAGGATATCCCTATTGGACTTAAATCTCCACTTAAGTAGCCTCATACACAAAAACGCAGCAAAAGTCTCACGGTTCTCCTCGCTCTTCTCATCTATTGTCTTTTAGCATAGAGTGTCTTATGACGGCCAGGAAGATAATGACAATATTCCACATCTACAATGATAAACATAAATATCGAATAGCCATCATTATCAGAGGTCCATCCATTCTTTACTGCAAAAATAAGAAACAGAAGAGAGTGAGAGAAATCTGCTCGACGAAAACTCCCCACAATATAAAGAGCTGCTGATAGCTCTACAGGGAAAGACCTTCTGAACGTCTCAAGTGAAGATGCACATTATGATCACCACGGAGAGATGAGACAAGGCGAACAATACAAAAATATAAAAGACGATGATGGTCTTGTGCATGCCGTGCCATGCCAGCCCATGCCACAACTGCCACTCATGCATGCATGCCTTCATGTTGCCATACTTCTACAGATTACAAACATTACTGCCACTCACACAAAAACATGAAACCATGAGCTCTACTTCTTTCTCTCTTCTACACTGTTCATCATCCCATTCTCCTCCCATTTATATTTTCCTTACAAAAGCAGCACCAGCACCGCAGCAACATGAGCAATAGTAATAATCTACAAAGGCAGTAGAGAAAGATGAGAGATCACTCTCTGCCCAAGTTTTTCAAACAAAATTATTGCAGGCACACAGATAAGTGGAGTTTGTGCTAAAATTTACAACAAACGACACAATATTTGGCTCTCTTTTACTTGTTTGCCTCTCTAGTTTGTAGTTGTCGATTGTCTACTGTTCGCATCTCCACTCTCCACATCGTAAAATCGTCACAAGCACAACAACAATCCTCATAATTACTGCACGAGCAGCCCCACGACAATATTTAAACTTTTTAACAGAATATTTTTCGGTTAGCAAACGAAATATAAAGAAGCGCACACACAAATCTTTTGCTTAGTTGGCGTGCGCAAATGAATGTGAAAGGAAACATTGTTACCTAAATAGTTTTTTTAAACATACCTACACCTACCTACATTCATCCACATAAATAAGGAGGGAGAGCGAGAGAAAGAAAAAAAACCTTTTTAAAAAAAGGTTTAATGGCGTTTATTTGTTTAGTGCGATAAAACGCAAGTTCATGGGTGTAAATGGGTAGTAATATAGTTTGTGGGTTGTTCTTTCTGTTTTGTTTTTGAATTGTTGCACTGCCATTCCATCAAGCACACACGTCGCGTACGTACGGGTTAATACTCGTCATTTTTATAATAACCTCTTGTGTGCGTGCGTGGTAATGGAAGGAAGGTAGTACCGGATGGCCTCTTTTGCTTCCCTTTTTCATTTCTGAAAACTTATTTTTCCAGGAAGACGGAATGTGGCATTTTCGTGTAGATACGTGCAGCATATGTAGATGTATGCATGTGGAGGCGTGCGAGAATGATGATAAACCAATATATGACGCTGATGAAAGGAAGACTCCAATGGACAAAAGAGCATAAAAATGTAAAATATGAAATATGTACATGTGCTTGCACAGTGTAACTCATATACGCAGAGCAATAGCAGATAGGAATAGGAAGTCCATTTTTACCAATCTGTGCACAAGCCATGGTTAACTAGAGTATTTGAACATTATACCGTTCTGCGGCTGTAATCATAGGGATTCTGTTTTTGTGACAAGCGTAACTACCTACATTACATATTATTTCAAGTGGACGAGACCAGGGAAATTGCATATTGGGTTGTATTATTGACTTGATGAATATGACGATATTTCACAGAGTGCCGGGGTGTTTTGTTTACGTTGTTACGTTTTTCTTTCATCACCACATACCTCAAAATCCTCAGAGTTCAGTTGCTCCGTATTCTCTTTATGGCTTGTAGGCAATGTAGTTGGGTCTACTTTTACTACGACGGACTACTAGCACTATCAACCACCACCACCTCGAAAACCACGACTACCTGAACTCCTGAAAGTAGCAGCAGAAAGCTTTCAGTTTTTTTTTGTTTGAACTTGAACATCTAGGCATTCGTGAATGGATTAGTATTTTAGGGTTTATGAAATATGAATGTACCGTTACTCCTACTCTTTGTCATTATTATGACTTACGACGTCTCTGTCATCATCATCGTCACCACCGCCACCTCCTCCACATATTTCGGTCAATATTGCTGCTTAATGTAAAATGGTGAAACACGAGAGGAAATGGTTCACATGTATGTATATCTTCTGAACAAAGGCATAAAAGAAAAGAGGACGAGGGTTAGGTAGGGATCCAGGAAAAAGAGATTATATTAACAGGGAAGGATACATCCAGACATGAAAAAGGCTTCATCACTCCACGGTACTACTGCCAGACGAGAACGTTCCAGTTTTGTATGAAGCATTTCCTACAAGATGGAAAATTACAAAACCCGTGTGGAAAAAACTGGCAAAAGAAGCTTTACTTCGTTTCACTCAAATGGAATTACTATTTAATACATTTTACCATTGCTTTGAAGTTTTTCTACGTTCGCGTCCCCGCTAAGGCTTTCAATCTTACAATTTTTTTCTTCCTCAAAATAACAAAAGTTCCATCTTTCACGCGGCCGAAAAGACGCTTTTTTGAGAAATTGGCAGAAATAATTATTTACACAGCCCCCTTTGAAAAAATATCCGCATAAAGTAAACCTACATGGGTATAGAGTATAGACTGAGGCAACCCGCAGTCCTCCATTTGTGCGCACAAGGCTTGAACGCTAAAAAAAACATTTCAGAAAGATTGAGACGATACAAAATTTAAACGCTTCTGCTGCGTAATTGCCTTCTAATAGCGTTTTTGATAGGATCGTTTCATTATTTCAAATTTATCATTGAAGAAGATAAAATATAGTATGTGAGCATATATCTCTACAGATCGCTTTTTTACCTTGCGTTTTATTCTTATCATGATTCATGATTCTACGCGTGCGTACCTAATAAAAAACCTTTCGGCTGGCTGAACAAAGAAAAACGTGCAGACTTTGGTACACAGACAGATTGCAGCAATAATATTTTAATACAGGGAAACTAAAGTCCTAAAAGATGATAAGGAAGGTACTGTTTTACCTTCACAATTTTTATGATTTACTTAAAATGCTTTAGGGGCTATTACGGGAAATGCGTAAAAATGCACACACATACAACACGTACTATATAACAGTCTCATATATTTATCTGAGCTGGCTTGCATGAATTGCGCACGACGCGGTGTACTTTATAGTATAAGCTGATGCCGTCATGTTGAAGAATCTAAATTTCCATTAACATAATACCAGCCTCGTATTAGTAGGTGTGCATTACATAGAGCACTGCATATTCATTCATTTGCTTAGAGTGTTCCTCCCAACGCAGCATTCAACTGCTAGTAGTTTTATAGTTGCTTTTAACCAGCGTTGCTTCGTATAGTACAGCCGTTTTAGAAGTTTTAATAATTTTGCAGTAAAGTAGTGTATGTATATGCATCTCAATGTGATACAAAACATCTTTTTTGAAGGGTTTAATGGGTGAGCTGTGTACAACAAGTGACTTTGAAAGCTATCGTTCTCCCTGAGAGAGTTAAGATGATGTTGCAGCACAGGGGTTGCATGCGATGGGTTATTATTGGTGGATGGTAAAATCTTTTATATAAAAGCATGTGACTTTATGATTAGATTCACTGCAATCATGGATAACAATATTTATAATGACATTTTAGAATGTAATCCAAAAAATCTAAGCTCCCCATTGGCACTTTCATTGTAAAATTTTAAAACAATATGAAAATCATCTTTCATTCATGATTTCATAATTTTCAAATTTGAAAGCAATTCAGATTTTCTATCGGGAATGTGGTGCAAGTTGTCCATGAAATATATTTCTTGGCTACATTAGGCGATTGATTAAAATGGTTTCAAAATTTCCAATAAAATTATTGCTGCCGCTGCCTTTTACTTACTGCCAAAACTCATTATTAAACCTTTTTTTTTAAACTAAAAACATTGATTATCTTGTGTGACAAATGTCGAGTCTTCCAATAATTTTATTAGTAAAAAGTGAAAATTGATGGTTTTAACATGGTTACCATTTTAATGAAATGACAGTAATTCATAAGGCGAAATGAATAGCCATGGTGTTTTATCTTCACGAACCTCCGTGCCAGGCTCGGCTTGGGTAACATGAGGGGTTAGCTGATATACGTAATGTTATTGACCGGGGGAACATGGGGAAACCTCATATTCTCGTAATGTTAAAAGTCGGGGAACACGTGGAAGATAATAAACCCAGCCAGGCTAGGATCAGTGAAAATAACGGTGTCTAGATCACAACCTATTGCCTAGTTTTCGACTCTATCTATATTCGACAGGATAGAAAAACATTTCAATTTATCAATTAAACGACTTGCTCTTTTGCAAGTTTAACTTGACTGCAAAATTTATTTCTATGTTAGTAATTCACGGCTTTGGCTTTATCCTTTACAATATATTTGCACGCATCTCTGCGAGCAACGGGCCAGTTGATGATGTATATTTTCATGTCCATCATTTTGATGTTCTTGTGTGATTGTTGTTGCTGTTTGAGGTGGTGGTGACTGTTGGAAGAAATGAAATAATGAACGACCTCTAAACGTCTACATTTCAAAATGCACACTGCCATTGCTCGCACACATGTGTTCTCACATAGAGATGAAGATACATATTATTTTATTACATACAAAAATTGTTTCTGAATAAAACTATAGTTTACTATTGCCATATCTATCATTGCCACTATTTGATCATCGTCACCCATCACACCGTTGTGTTACATTGGTTTTGACTTCGCCAAAGTGTGTTTGAAGCGACAGACACATGTGTGTGTGTGTGTTTTTATCAAATAAAATGCTCAGCCAAAAGAGTAGTTCCTTTTTGTTTGTTAGCAAAGCAACAGATATAAGATGTAATGATGGTTGGGTTCTTTTAGTTAGCTCATCTACCACCACAAAGCAACACAAACGGCACACATTGTCATGTTGTTGCTTTGCAGCAAACAGCAGCAAAAAGAATATCGTCGTATTATAATAAAAGCCAGCAAAACTTATAATGTAGGACCAGCGTCCTGCAGTTTAAGAAATTTACTAAGGACAACTCAAGAAAGCCAT